>VYZT01010675.1:0-73176 GCA_013400735.1 Pomatostomus ruficeps
AGTGTTAAACATGGGCAGGAGGGTCTGAAATGTGAGTGTTGAACTCGAACAGGAATGATCTGAAATGTGAGTGTTAAACACAAGCAGGAGGATCTGAAATGTGAGCTTTGAACACGAGCACACTTTAAAAATGGCAGAGGATGCTCTGAGTCAATGGCCTGGAATGTGCTGTTGGCTGGGGGCTGCTCTTTGGTGGCTCTTGCAGCTGGGCGTGGAGAGAACACGCAGAGGTGTGGGCCTGGAGAGACGCTTCCAGCGGAGCTGCAGCGGAGTGGGAGCGAGCCCGCCTGCCCGGGATTTCTGTCTGGAAGGTGCCCAGCCAGGGCCAGCTTGGCTGGTGCTGGAAGAGAGGAGCACATCCCTGTGTGTTTGTTTCACAAGCACTCTCTGCCAGACACAGCCAAGATTTGCTGTCCTGTCTTACCTGGAGGAAAAAAACCCAACTTTATTGCTCTCATTAGAAAAAGGAGATTTGTTTTCACAGTCACACTGAGACTGAAAGGATGGGCACCCAATGGCTGCATGTATGGGCAGGCTGAGGTATTTAATACACCACAGGAAAGCTTGTAACAAAGTAGGGTTTATTATGATAAATCACTTTGTTGGAGCAGACTTGATCTCTGATTATTACACACATGCAAATAGAAACAGCTTTCACCCAGGCTGAGAATAACAGTTGTTAAAAAACTTGCATTTTACACTTAATAATAATAATAATAAAAATAGGTGGACCTATGAATGTACTTTAGTGGTGATAGACCAGTGCAGGTGTCTTGAGTTATACGTGAAAAAATGCTGTGTTTTATTTTGATTCGACAGCCTGGAAATAGAGAAGAAAATGGAGAGCAACTGTAGCCACAGAGTTGGACCATTCAGGAAGGGCTGAATGCATCACAAATCAGCCAAATGAGAAATTCCAGGTTTTGTTTTGGCTTTCCAGAGCAAGAGCCCAACTAGCACATGACGAACGGAGCCTGCTCTGTCCTGTGTCCTGTTAATAAAGAGGCTCAGGTAGAGTTTGCAGCATAAATCAACCGTTTGTGGAACCAGAAGAATTCCATGGTGGAACAGTTTTTGCTTCATTCTGCTCTTGCTGGAGGGCAGAGACTGAACTGCTTCTGCAGGGGAAGCTGTGTGTGAGGAGGAGCCGTGCAGTTCCCTGCAGCTCTCCTGCAGGTGCAGCCAGGAGCCCAGGGTGCTGCAGAGGTGCCTTGGCTGGCAGAGGTGTCACACGCTGGCTTGGAGGGGATTGCTGGGACCAAACAGGTGGTGAAGGTTGGATGACTGCAGATATTCCTGTCACAAAGTTGAGAATTTGTGTTTTCTGTTGCTGCTTGGGGATTCTCTTCTCAGCCCCTCATTTTTCAGCCAGTGCGCTGCATTTCCTCCTTTTTCCCTGCACCCAACATCCTTCTCCTGCTCCTCCTGCAGCTCCTCTGGCTTCTCTCTTGCCCTGTTTCTCTCTGTGGCACCTCCAGATTGTTCTGTTTGGCAGAACTGTGCCCTCAGAGCTCTGCAGGGCAGAAGGGAGCAGCCCCTGCCACGGGGCCGGGGAATCTCGAGTGATGGAATCCAGCCTTCCTGATCTTCCTCAGCCACCACAGATATGGGCTGCTCAGTGCCAAAAATATTTCCTGATGGGGTGTGCAAGCCAAAAGCCACTGACTGCAGGGTGATGGAGGGGCTGCTCCTGGTGCTCTGTGTTTCAGGGCTAAACCACCTCTTTTCAGCTTCCCCTCATCTACAGAAGTCTGGGCAGTGCCACGAAGGAAGGTGGGGCCTGCTGGGAGCACTGCTGGGGAAGTTGATTGTGATGTCCGGGGTGGAACTGGGCCCTGCTGTGCTGAACATCGTGCAAAGGACGTTGGTTTGAAATCTCCAGCCCAGCCTTGGCCTACAAAGTGCTCTTTTCTCCACTCCTCCAAGGGGTTGGAGGCAATAGGGCAACATTTTCATCAATTTACCCAGCCGTAGCTTAATTAAGTTTTAAAAGTGATTTTATGTTAAATTCTGGGGCTGAGTATTGCTGAAAGGCTTGTCAAGCACTGGGACTGAGGCTCTGAAGCTTTAGCTGGGAGCAGAGGAGGCTCCGGGGGCCCTTCTGGCTCTGCACAACTCCCTGCCAGGAGGGGGCAGCCGGGGGGTCGGGCTCTGCTCCCAGGGCACAGGGACAGGACCACAGGGAACGGCCTCAGGCTGGGCCAGGGGAGGCTCAGGGTGGGCACCAGCAGGAATTGCCCCATGGAAAGGGGGCTCAGGCCTTGGCAGGGGCTGCCCAGGGAGCTTTGGAGTCCCCAGCCCTGGAGGTGTCACCTGGAGGTGTCACCTGGAGGTGTCACCTGGAGGTGGCACTCAGAGCTCTGGGCTGGGGACAAGGTGGGCATAGGGCACAGCTGGGACTCCATGGGCTGGAAGTCTTTTCCAACCTGATGATTCTGTGATTCTGGACAGAGCTGGAGTCTCATCCCTGCAGGAATGAAAAGCCCTGGGGATGTGGCTCTCGGGGACATGGTGGCCTTGGCAGTGCTGACGGAATGGTTGGACCTGATGGTCTCAGACCTTTTCTGACCTAAACAATTCTGTGATTCTGTGCAACAAACCTGTCTGTGAATAGCTCAAATATTATCTCCTAAGATTTTCTTCCTGATTTCCCAGTTTTTGTGGTTCATATTTCTTTAAGGATGGCTTAGATTTTGCATTCTGGGTCCTGATCTGTGACACACAATTTTATGACAATGCAACTTATTATGTGCCCCATGGAGGGAAGAATTGTCCCGTTTCCTTTAACAGTATTGCTGGAACGAGTAAAGTAATCTGAATTTTGGCTTTACTCTTGGAGGTTGATNTGAGGTGCTGCTGAGGAGCACTCAGTGCTGGACTCCCCCACCTCTCAGGGTGTCCTGTGCTGCCTCCTCCATCCCCTCTGCTCGTGGGGGTGGGCAGGGTCACACCAAAGGGTCTCTGCAGCCCCGGAGAGCGAAGTGAGGAACACCCCAAATGCAGCTGGTGTGGGGTTATATGTGATAGGTATTCATCTGCTCCCTCTGGCCTCTCTGTCCCAGTCCCTGCCCAGCCCACAGCGGCACTGGGCTGGCACTGGGGCTGCTGGGCACTCCCAGTGTCCCAGCCAGGGATTCCCACAGCGTTTGTTGGATGTGCTCACTCAGTGGGTGACTTGTGTCGTGTCCCCTCTCCTTTGGCACAAGAGGAGAGTTTTGAAGACAAAAAACCCAGCCCATTTCTCAGCCCTCTGAGGGCATTCAGCTCAACCCAGGGATTGTGGTGAGGGGGCACTCACAGTCTGAGTGCCACCCACGCTCTCCAACATGCTTTGAATAGAAGAATCAGTGGGAAAGGGAAGGTTTTTCTCTCTGAATGCAGTAGTTGTGGTGTGTGTTTTTTCTCTCTGAATGCAGTAGTTCTGGTATGTTTTGACCCATCCATGCTTCTGCTGAAAGGATTTCCGTTGCATAACAAAGCTTGGGACAGGAAGCACATTGTGTTTGGCCTTTTGCTGCAGTAAGGTATGGACTGTTGCAGAATGGCAAACTTGTACCTTTAAAGTGAGCTTTTCTCTATGGGGATTGTTGTGTTTTTCTCCACTTCAGAGACTGGCTGTTGGGGAAACAAAGCAAAATGTAAGGAAATGGAGAAAACTGGTTTTCTGTGTTAGTGTAGTATTTTAAAATGAATGCATTTTAGAAATAGGAGATCCTGGTGGAGATCCAAGATACCTTTGCTGTGTAAATCAGCTTCCTGCAACAGATAAGGGCTGTATCTCCCCAGGCCCCTATCTGCAGCCCCCTCCTGAGGAGCTGCTGTGCCCAAAGATAATCACCAGGACAGGGCTCCAGTGGCACCCCCTTCTGCCTGGTTAGTGTCTCCTCTGTGCCTGTGACATCTGTCTGTCTTTATTTCTGTGTTTAATGACGGCTTAAAAAAAATCATCAGCAATGGCCCATTAAAATCAGTGGTAGATTAAACACCAGATCATGTAGGTTAGTGATACATGAAAATCAACAGCAGTGGAAAGATTTCATCTCCAGGGTTTAATTTTTTTCTGTGCCTGTAGTGCAACAATGCTGAATTCAAGAGTTTTTCTGTGTTTGTTGGGTATTAACAGCCTGAGCTCTGAACAGGGGGTTTGTTTAGGTACCCCCAGTGCAGCAGTGGCTGCCCCTAGAGATGAAAACCCCATGCCCTGGGCTTTGTGACCAGTCCCAAACTCAGCTGGACTTACCAGAGCCAAATCTTCGATGACCAAGGAATTTCTAGTAAAAATGTATTTCTGTACTGTGCAAAGGCAGACCCTGTTATTAATTCCACAAAGGGAATTTCCTCATTAATCCTAGGAGAAGTTTTATTATTTGGTATGTGTTGATTCCTTTTGGCTGCAACGTGAAAATAAGTGGTGAGATGTACCTTGGAATGACACGCACAGCTCTGGTTGCAGAGCAAGCCAGTCTTGCTTCCTGAAAGCTCTTCTGTGGCAGCAATTTGGGAGAGCCGAGAGGATGAGTGTACAGAGAATATATATGGAGAAAAGGCTGTTTAAAAATATGAGAAAAAATACTTGTAATAATTTCTGTCTGTGATGTTGGGTTCATTGAGCAGACAATGCTCATCCAGGCTGCCTATGGAGCAGTTTTCTTTCCCGATGCCTTTCCTGAACAAAGATGAGAGAAAATGTTGAAATTTTTGGGCTATATTCCAGGTTAATATGAGCAAATCTTAATGCAGGATAACAACTGGAACAAGAGTTGAGATTCCAGTGCTTTTGAGTGGGAGGTGCAGTGAGCTGCTTGATACAAAGTTTTGGGTTTGATAAGAGAGGTTTTTGTGCATTTCTCTGGACTCTTCCCCAGAACTCCCCCTGTCCTGCTTCCAGCCCAGTTTTCCTTTCACACACGCTGTTTGTGCTGACCAGCTCTCATTCCAGTGCTCCAAAAATGCACCCCACCTAGTGCGGGGAATGGATCAGCTTTAAAGAACACGAGGAAAACCACATGGAAGCCATCGCCGGGCAGGATCTCCTGGGAAGCGGGAGATCAGGGAGGATGCAAGAATGTGACCTGAAAGCCAAAGTCATCTCAAAGACACTTTTTAACCTCGGGAGGGTGACATTGAAGGTTGCTTGGTGGATGGTGGTCTGTGGCCAGGGGCTACTGAATTTCTGAGCAGAGCACAGTGGCCGTGGAAGGTGTTATTGGGGGTGGTCAGTGCTAAGGACTGAAACCAGAGCTGAAAGCTGCACAGAGCACCCAGCCCAAAGCACGTAATGACAAACCAGTGTGTAACCTCCAGGGGGTTCTAATCTGAGTGACCAAATGGCCCAGGATGTTTGTGATGGATTGTGGAGCTCTTCCCTTGTTCTGGGAGGCTCCAGAGCAATGTCCAGGGCCCGGGAAAAAGGGGTTTCAAGCACGTGGGCCACGTGGCACCTGCTGAACCTGCACTGGTGGCCTTTTCAGTGAATCAAGGGACAGCAGGGCAGGTGGAACTCGAGCTGCTGCCTTTCCACAGAAAGGAGGCTCTGGGCAGTTGCAGTTTTCCTTGGTGAGCTGAGAGAGCTCGGGGCCAACATCCCTGACACATTCAGCAGCTCAGCTGCAATTCAGGCATCAGAATGGGGGAAGTAAATTTGCACCTCTGTCCAAAATTAGGCTTGCTGAATGTGAACACAGGAAAGCACTGTTTCGGTGTGGAATGCTGTGTAGTCAGAATGACATTAAAAACATTAAAATATCCCATCAGGAGGTATCCCACTAAAACCTGGAAAATGGCATCGTGTTTTCCCCTTGCTAGAGCCACGTTCAGGCACCCTGATTATTTCTGAGCAGCCTCATAACCAGTCCCATGCAGCTGTGACTGTTCAGGGACCTCAAGAAAGCAATTTTCCATCTGAGAAATTACAGGACGTGGTCCCACAATGCTCTTTGCTGGTGTTAACATAAAGCTCTGGTGCTCTGGATTGCTGACTGCTAAATCACTGCAGCTCCGTCGTCTTTGCTGATGGATTTACTATTAATGTGACAGTTAAATGACACATTAAATATTATAGCCGTTATTTCATCTTCTTTTAAAATATTGTCTGGCTTATTAAGTGTAATTTTACTTCAGCCAGGCTGGTGGAACACATGATGCCGATACAAATGGCTCTGCTGCAGGTGAAGCAGAACTCTTCGGGAGGTCAGGATGTAGAAAGTTGAGCCAGCTGTCAGTTTTTATGGATCTGCTCTGAAATACTCGTGTCCCCAGCAAGGCAGCCCTTCAGGAAGGAACAGAATTTACAGCTTTTAAAAAACAGTTACCAGAATATGGCGATGCCATCCTTAATGCTGGGGACTTGGGAACATGAAAATGAAAATGTGGTGGGTTTGCAGAGCTATGAACAGAATTTGATGGCTGTCAGGAAATCAAATGGATGCAATAGAACTCTTATCCCTGGAAATTATCACAAACCCCACAATAACAGCCCTGGGAAAGGAACACTTCTGCACAGCACGCAGGACAGCTGTTACCACAAATGTTATTTATTGCAGTTCTAGGTAGGGGTAAGTACAACCCAAACCCATCAAACTGTGGGAGGTTAAGTGTGACAACCCTGACATTAATTCTTGGCTGCTTTTAGCGATGTCACCACAGTAACTCTCAAAAACATGTAAATGCACCAAGAGCTCACGTGTCAACACAAAAAGGAAGGAAATGATTAGTAACAGTCTTGAAATTTCCATTTGGGCTGAGAACAGCTCAGTACTGGCCACAAAGGGGCTTGGGAAGGACCAGACTGAAAGACCAGAGATGGAGATATTTTAACATTTCTGAAAGGGCCTGAATTTGTATGTTTGGTTGCAATGAAGAAAATCAAATAAATCCACACCCCTGTGCCTAAAAGGGAAATTAAATTAAATGAAAGAAATTAATTTGACAAAAATATTTTTCTAAAGTGGACCCCTTACCAAAAATTAAAAAACCTGCAGTTGCTGATTTCTCTGAGAAACCAAATACACATTTTGTGCAACGGCTCTTTGCCTCAATCAGTTATTCCATTTTGAGGTCAGGCTGCTTTTACATTATCATCACCTCTAAAACATAATGTGAAAAACAGACAGTCATAAATTGCCTCTTGTAGCACGAGGAATAAAAATGTAATGGATTCCCATTGGGTTATGGACGGCTGTGCTAGGAAGACCTTCATAATTTTGTGGCGTTACCACACATGAATTATGGGCGTGATCTCTCACCAGCAGGGTGCATATAAATATCTGTAATGATGGTGCATTCGTTTACGTGTTCCCCATTATGCTTGTAATGTGTCCAAGGGTAGGAATTACGGCCTGGAGCTGACAGCAGAGCTCAGCACGAGAATATTCCTCCTTTTGGTGCCACAGTGACTGGAAGGAGAAGCCTTTCAATGGCATCTTGCCCCTTTTGGAGGGTTCCCTGCCCTCCAAGGGGCTGGGGGCACGGGCCGGGACGCTGCTGCCGGGCACGGGTGGAAGTGTGGCTGTGAGGATTGATGGGCAGCACTCGCTGATCCCTGAGCCCAGCAGTGCCAGCAGCCTGAGGATGGTTCAGGAATGTGCTGACAGCTCCCAGCACTGCGGCTTTTCCATCTGGGTTTCGTGGCTGATGTAGAAGCAGGTGAATCTCGAGTCTGAAAGGTGATAAATTAACAAAATTAAAGATTTCTCAGGCAGAAGCTCGTCCCTGCCTGCTCTCCATAGGTTTGCAGGTCACCCCTTTGCCGGGGTGCCCAGTGGGCACTCACAGGGCTCTGCCAGGCTCATGCTGTCCCTGCAGGCAGCTCGAGGCTGCTGAGGTGTTTCAGTGGAGCTGGGCAGCAGATTTGTGGTGTCTGGGAGCTTGTCACCGCTGTGGGAATGTCACCTGGTGTAATTCAAGCCGGGCAGTGTCCCTGGAGCTGCCAGCGCTAACAAAGACCACAAAATGTCACCGAGCTGCAGCTTCTCCACCTCATAATTCTGACACATCCCATTGCTCCTCTTATGACCTAATTTAGGGCAGGTGTGCTGGTCACTGCTGTGCCTCCTGCGTGTGGAACCCCAGCGGTTGCTGCCCTGCGTGTCACAGCTGCTGATTAAAACACAGGAGCCTCCTTTTCCCTTTCTCCCCTTTTCTCTGTGCACCTCTCTCATCATCACCAGCTCTGTGTATTTCAGCTGTCTCACCTCGAGGAGACAACACTGAACTAAGAGAATGAAAGCCAATTTCTTAAAAGTGCCCCATCTGACAAAACTATCCCCCCCAAAGGAGGCAGGAAATGCTGTTCCAGCCATGCCCGTGGTGCTGGGCCTGTGTTGTCCCGAGTTTTGCAGTTTTTCAATGTTTCTCTTTGCTGTAGTACTTTCTCACGCATGCTGTTGTAAACATGGCCATGTTTCGCTAACTGTCCTTGTTGTTTTCATTCCATTCTCCCAGGCGGAGACATGGGATGGATTTGTCCTTTGACCAGTGTGATTGAGAGGTGGTAATTTCTACCCCCAATCCACGGTGATTTCTAAGAACATATAAATAAAGGTCAGAGGGTTCTGCCCTCTCTCTTTTGGCTCTCTCTTTTGGCTCCTCGACCTGGTCGGCTACGTGTGTTTTCTTTGTGTCCATAGAGTGCAACAGGCCTGCCTGGGGTCTTCCCCACTGGCTGCAGACCCAGCTTCTCCCATGCTGGCTGCTGAGCTCTGACAGTTCTTTCTGCCCCAGATGAACCACGTTTTCTGCAGGATGACAAGAGGAGTTTGTGGGTCCAACACCACAGGATCCTGAGGTTTTCAGCTTGATTCCTGCTCTTGTTTAATGAACTTCCCTTTAATGGCCTCAGTGTTTTCAGAGCCATTGAGAGATCTGGTTAAATGGCTGCAGAACGTGTTGTGTTTCCAATCCACTAAAGGTTTGTTCCAATATGGGAATCTTGAATTAATCGAGCTGTAAGCACCTACAAATGGTCCTGCAAGAGCCATGGAACAACAGGCTGTGCAGTGGGCACTGCTGGCTGGGAAACCCAAGGCACCTCTGGAATGGGGGCTGCTGTTTTATTCCAAGGTTTTTGTGCAGCCTCTGCTGGGTGAGGATTTATTTTAATGCAGTTACCTGTGGAGTTATTTATAAAAGCATTTTCTGTTGCAAATCTCCTCAAAAGGATTCTGCAAGTGCTACACTTAATTATTTCAAAGAATGGAAATGACCTTTAATATGTTCTCCCACGTTAACCTTCTTGCCTGTAGTAAATAAGACGGTGCAAAGGATCATTTTCATGTACTAGGCATTGCATTAAGCACAGAGATAAATGAATATTTCTGCAGCTTCTACGAAATAAACCTGTTACAGCAGTTCGCTGCTCTGGTAATCTGGATAATGCTTTTTCCTTACTTTTATGCATGTTCCTGGCAATTGTTGGGATCATATAAGCTGCATGTCCTCTGCAGCTGAGATGGGCAATCATTTATTGCAGCTACTGACAATAAAAATTATTGATGGAGGGACAATGTACCATGATTCGATTGTAACTCTGATTTTTTTTTTTTTTTAAGAAATATGCTGCTGTTAGACTGACTCTTGGACAAAATATGATTCCTTACATTTGAGATCAAGTATAATCTTAGATTTCGAGCAAGGCATGTAAAGGGATTTTTAAACTGTTTTCTCCAAAGCCAACTCCATCCCAAGAATTTCTCCTTTTGAATTTCCAACCATAACAAGTCCTGCTGTTTTCACAGACTGACTTCACTGCAGAGAACCATAACCCTCAACTCATTTAGAAATTTTAATTCATGTCATTACTCAGACCTTCTTAAAAAGTACAGAAATGTTTTAATGCTTCATCTTTTTTTATTTTTTCCTGGCATGATTGTTTCCATTCCAGCTGAGATCAGGAGCCAGGCTTTGGAAAGCTCTGCCTGTCCCTGGGGATGGGTGGGCACAAAAGCTGTGCACAGGCTTGTGCTGAGCACACCAGGATGGCTGGGTCTGCTCCCCGGAACCTGCCCATTCCCCGGAACCTGCCCATTCCCTGGAACCTGCCCATCCCCTGGAACCTGCCCATTCCCCGGAACCTGCCCATCCCCTGGAACCTGCCCATTCCCCGGAACCTGCCCATTCCCTGGAATTGCACTGGATGGCACGCAGGGACCTGGGCTGTGTCATGTTTGGGGTGAGCTTTGAGTGCAGGGATTAAGCAATTGCTTAATACAAAGTTTTGGGTTTTCAGCTTAAACCCCAGGAGCTGTGGGTGAAATGGGCTGGCCACAGGCTTGTCAGTCACTGCTGCAGGTAATAAAGTCTGTGCTGTGCAGCCAGACATCCCTCCATCCATCCATCCATCCATCCATCCATCCATCCATCCATCCATCCATCCATCCATCCATCCATCCGTCCATCCATCCCCCATCCGTCCATGGATCCACTCATCCATCCATCCCTCCATCCATCCATCCATTCATCCGTCCATCCATCCATCCATCCATCCCTCCCTCCATCCCTCCATCCATCCATCCATCCATCCATCCATCCATCCATCCATCCATCCATCCATCCATCCATCCATCCATCCATCCCTGTGGCAGCACAGTGTCCTCCCAAAGCCCAGGCTCCAGAGCTCCCAGGATCTGTGTCCCTCAGGAAGCTGCTGGAGCCAGCCCATCCCATCCTCAGTGCCTCCCTGAAGGCCACCAGCCATGTCTGGGGGTAATTCCGGGAGGAATCTCCGGAGGTGCCGGACTCAGCAGAGCTGCAGCGCGGGGGAGCGAGCGGCCCCCATTCCCACGGAGATCATGGGGTGTGTCCCTCTGCCTGGGGCCCGCAGCCTCCCCGAGGAGGAACTGCTCCCCAGCAGCTCTGGTGAGGTGTTATGGCAGGGCAAGGAAGGCAGAACTCGGAGCTGGAGTTCCCCCTCTTCGGGCTGGCTCAAGTCAATCACTTCCTCAGCCTGGGAAAAAATCACTGCCTCAGCCTGGGAAAAAATCACTTCCTCAGCCTGGGAAACACCCTCAGTGAGGGTCAGTACATGGCACTGAGTGAGTGTTAATTTTGTTATCATTTTAAGACATGCATTTAAATGCATGCAAATCCATCCAATGCATTAAATGGAGAGTTTTTGGAGTCTGGATTTCAGAAATAACTCCATCCTAGAAATTTAATGGTGTTCAGTTTTCCTCTACTGGAGCTATAACTAAAGATTTTTTTGTTAAACTATCACTGCCATTCTCCTACTAGCTAAGAAAACCCAGCCCAAAACCTGACAAAATAATCAAGTCCCTTAGAAGTAAGATAAACCTCCATGTAAATAATATTTTCTGAAACCTCTGCTAAATGTTATCAAGTTAAAACTTGAGAAATAAAGCTGTCAGTGCAGTGATCTTGATTGCACCATTATGTAGCTTTTGCTGGTTTGAATGCTGGGAATTTGAGTTGAAAGATTCACTGCTTTCCTTTTCACTCCAGCTTGCAGAAGTTCACAATTTCTTTCAAAGTTTGCTGCTTCCTTTTTTAATGCACTCCCAAATAAAAATTTCAGCTGGTAGAAATCCTGAGAGAAAATCAGACTTTTTTTTTGGAAGAAATTGAGGTAACGCTTGTTAATGTTGAGTCTTGAAGAATTTTTGGATAATTTGCTTGTCAGAATTTCATAGCTGAAGTATGAAGGTAACATTTCCATGTGGGCAGTCAGATTATGAATTTGAATGACTATTTCAGCACCTTTCAAACAGTTTTGTGCTGTCGCAGGTTGCACATATTGCAAATAAATTGTCAGAAAGTTCTCATGGGATGTAGGATGTGGAGGCCTGTTCTAGTGCAGTAACTTGTGTTTTATTTTTTAGAAGATCCAATCTGGTTTAACTGGATTTAACTGGATTTAGCCTCTGGAGTTTGCCTTGATCTTTAAGCACCCCAGGAAGGTCAGGGTGATATTCTGCCTGCAGGTAAAATATCTGGAGTTGATCAGCTGTAAGGAACATCCTCAGTTTGTTCTGCTCAGGAACCCTGAGCAAAGGCAGAGCAGCTCAGGGTGACATCGCTCTGTGTTCTCGTCAGGTCTCTCTGGAAACACCTCACCCTCAGCACCCTCTGTGTGCTGAAAATGTCACAGCTTTACCTGGAGAGCAGGAATCAGGGACAATTTCCCTCGAATTTGCCTCAGGCATTTTTCCCATTAGGAAAGCGAGATGGGGTGAGGACTTCATCTGGGTGCTCAATCAAAAGCAGTTTGTACCCAGAAGTTGTGCAAGGGGAGAAACAAAGCACCCGTCAGTAACCCGGAGTAACAGAGGCACTGAAGATCCCGGAGCGGGAGGAGCAGCAGGAATGGCCTTGTTTCCCTGAACTGCTCCTGGGAAGGGCTCAGGCTGTGATTGATGAGGTGCCTGAAGAACCCAAACAGTGCCAGTCAGCTGGCATTTCGGGATTGCTGGGAGCAGGTGCCAGGACAGCCCAGGATGCACCCCAGGGAGGCTGGCTCTGGGTGGGATTGTGCCCTTATCCTGCATAATTCAGCTGTGGCCTTGCTGCAGTCACTGCAGAGCCCTGGAAAGAAACGCTCTGTGCTCCCCCAGTCACTGCTCACCTTGGTGCAAAGGGCATGGGCCAGGGGGAGTGAAAAAAGAGCCCTTGGAAAAAGGAACCCTTAACCTGCCCTCTGAGCTTCATCCGGCAGAGAATTCCTCAAAGAACAGTCCAGAATGTGCCAGAAAGACAAAAAGGAACAACCAAGAGCTGATCTGCTCATCTGCAGAAGGAATTCAATGACTCTTTTGTTTTGCTCGTGTAATTTCCTTCTTCCTCCCCTCCTGTCAGAGCCTATTCTCATCAAGGGGTGTCTGACAAGGGAAAGATGTGAACAGGGTACAGCTGAAAGCTTTGGAGCTCTTGGGACTCAGGCAGGGAATGCAGACCCTGCTGCGGAGCCTCCTTTTCTCCTTCTGCTGGATTTCCCGGCGGCTCTCGGAGAGGACAGGGAAGGGGAGGGCAGGGAGGGTCACAGGGCCTGGCTGGGCTCACTGCAGGGAGGGTCTCACCCTGTCCCCTGCGCTCCCAGGGAACGGCAGCAAGCCCAGGGCGGGTAAACTCAGCCCCTTTAGAGATTCCCTGGGTAAGAAAAGAGAAATCCTGGCGGTGCTGCCACTGCTGGCTGGTGAGGCCACAGCTCACGGCAGCAGAGATGTCCACTTGGGCCAGATCCAGCTGTGAGATGCAGCTGTGACTCCCTGAGGAAAAAAGACCTCCAAAACTGCCCTGATCTTGGATTGCAGGGTAACCAGAGGGCTGCTCAAGCTAATTTAACTTCTTCATTTGCTAATTGCTTTTGTTGGCTTTCTAATTGTGCTTACACATCCTTTTCCCCTAGTCCTAAAACAAGGAAGATGTTTCTGTGCCCAGGCTGTGATGCTGAGGCTGGGGACAGGATGGGATATTTGGACATGTTCTGCTGCTCGCTTACCCAAATCTTATTTGCTTTTCCTTCCCTGCCACACCAGCCCTTTCTCCAGGGGGTTGTGTCCAAGCACAGCCTGTGCTCCTACGTGTCTGAATCCAAAGCTCTGCTCAGGTAATCCTGATTTTCCTGCTGCAGTCACTCAGCTCACCTGCAGAGCCTGACACAGGCTCTCCAGCTCTGATCATTAACAACCTGCCCTCCTCACATCATCCACACCGTTTTCCTGGCTCTTCATCCAATCCATATTGATCCTCAATGCGCATGAACTTTACTTATAGAGTTGTCTCAGAATCAGGCAGGTTACCATGAAAACTAAAGCTGTTTGTGTTTTTGTCTCCTTGCTCCACAGCACTTGCCTTATCTGAAAGTAAAAAAACTATCCTGGAAAAAGTAACAAAGTATTCTGATTTTAAAGTAAAATATTTGTGAAAATTTATGATTAGCCCATGCAAAATGAGCTGTTTTTTTCTTCAGGGACCGTCCCAGAAACAGATTTACCAAGAGGTTAAGATTTCCCGGGGTTTCCACTGCAGCTGATGGTGTCCCCATGGGTGGCCTCTGCCCTGGCTGTGGCTGAAGGATTCTCCCAGGATCAGGGTCTGTGGGTGCTGCCATCCCCTGTGGCTCAGCAGAGCAGCTTTGCTGTTCCTGTGTCAGTTCTGGACGTGTTCCTGCGTCAGTTCTGGATGTGTTCCTGTGTCAGTTCTGGACGTGTTTCTGTTTGCCAGGCAGGCACTGTCGTTCTGCAGCGCATGGCAATCCCGTGTTCCAGGGAGCACAGAGGAGATCTGCTGATGGATCTGGTAATTGTTGGTATCTTCTGGAGAACAGCACCTGGCCAGGCTGGAATGTGCTGCCATTTTGGGGATACCTCGAAGTCAGGAGAGCAGCTCTGTGCTGCAGCCGTGTCCCAGCACTGTCACTGTGCAGTGCCCAGCAGAGCCTCTGCAGCAGCTGAAGGGCACACAAAGGGCAAGGAGCCGTGGTTGGTGAGCCTTGATGGTGTTACCCAGGGATCAGAGGAGATGAAACACAGCCTAGTGCTCTGTTTGTAAAATCAAGGTTCCAGTTACACAGGGTGCTGCTGCATCTCTGCCTCCCTGACAGCTGTGAGGAGAATGAGAGCAGCAGCTCTCGTTACATTAAGAGATTAATAATTAATTCTTGGAATTCTGCGTGCTTAGGGCACTGTACAGAAGACTGGTTGGGGTGAAGGCTGAAGTTCTTTAAACTGCCACGTTCCCCCTCCTAATTTGCAAAGGACACAAGGATTGAGAGCCCAAGGGTCTGTCCCTGGGGCTGGGTGCAGAGCTCGGACAAGCTCAGGGACAGAGTGACAGGAGCTCCAGCTGGGGAGGGGGTGTGGGACCCTCCTGAGCCAGTGGGGGCTGTTTGCTCCTGCTGGGGACACACAGGGGACAGCAGAGCTGCCTGACAGCTGGGGCTGGTACTGGGGGGTACCTGAACCGCCGGGAGCTCTGTGGCCTGGCTGTTCCCTTGTGCCATTCCCCCGTGGAGTTTCCTGAACAAAAAGGGAATCTGGGCCTGGGCTGTTGCTTTGAGGACGAGCAGCCAAGGCTCGGTGTTTCTGAGGGGTGTTTTGGGAAATGAGCTGCACCTAAAGGAAAATATTTGTTCAGCTGAGATGGGGGCTGACTCGGGCATCCGAGCTGCACCCTGGGATCAGTGGGATGTGGAGGGGCCTTGGGGGGGGTGGGGCTCAGCTCCCACTCCTGCCCTGGGACACACAGGCTGCCTGGCTGAGCCCCTCCAAACCCTGTTCCTGCCCTGGGTGTGATCTGGGACCTGAGCTGGGACCTGCTGCTGGCCTGTCCCTGTGACCAGAGGGCTGCTGAGTGTCCCCAGGATGGGCTCCTGCACACCCAACGTGGGGCTGCTGAGTGTCCCCAGGATGGGCTCCTGCACACCCAACGTGGGGCTGCTGAGTGTCCCCAGGATGGGCTCCTGCAGACACACCGTGGGGCTGCTGAATTCCCCCCAGGATGGGCTCCTACAGACACACCGTGGGGCTGCTGAATTCCCCCCAGGATGGGCTCCTACAGACACACCGTGGGGCTGCTGAATTCCCCCCAGGATGGGCTCCTACAGACACACCGTGGGGCTGCTGAATTCCCCCCAGGATGGGCTCCTACAGACACACCGTGGGGCTGCTGAATTCCCCCCAGGATGGGCTCCTACAGACACACCGTGGGGCTGCTGAATTCCCCCCAGGATGGGCTCCTACAGACACACCGTGGGGCTGCTGAATTCCCCCCAGGATGGGCTCCTACAGACACACCGTGGGGCTGCTGAATTCCCCCCAGGATGGGCTCCTACAGACACACCGTGGGGCTGCTGAATTCCCCCCAGGATGGGCTCCTACAGACACACCGTGGGGCTGCTGAATTCCCCCCAGGATGGGCTCCTACAGACACACCGTGGGGCTGCTGAATTCCCCCCAGGATGGGCTCCTACAGACACACCGTGGGGCTGCTGAATTCCCCCCAGGATGGGCTCCTACAGACACACCGTGGGGCTGCTGAATTCCCCCCAGGATGGGCTCCTACAGACACACCGTGGGGCTGCTGAATTCCCCCAGGATGGGCTCCTGCCCACCCCGGCGTGGAGCAGCACCAGGGGGCTGCTGCACGGAGAGCAGCTCCCATTTCCCTTCCCAGCCCAGGCCAGCAGTGTTCCTGACTTTGAGCACACCTTTATCTCCTGGCTGGGATCTGCTGGCGAACGAGGCCACGCCAAACGCGCCTGCAGCCGCCTGCTGTGCGGAGGATGCTGCTCCTCAGATCCTCCCGCACCTCGGAGGTGTTTGCACATCACAGAGCGTTTGCAGCCTATTTGTCCTGCCTTTGATCACCTCCTTGCTGGGTGTGTTCCACTTGCGTGCCCTTCCCTCTCTCAGCACTGATCCTTTTCAGAGTCTTTTATAACAACTCGGGTTTTAATTCTCTCGCAGGTCTCTAATTAGTGTTCTTTTCTCGCACTGCTAAGGCAGAGCCTGGCGCTGCTGTACCAGCTGACGGTGTGGCTCAGCACAGACTACCTGATATGTGGATGTGTTATGTGGGGCATTATTTGTGCTGCTTGTTAAATTTGGCATTTTATGCATGGCTATGGGTGGTGTAGTAGTACAATAAAAGGGATATCTGCAAGGCATATTCTTGGTGATTTCAATTATACAGACTGAATTTGCTTATTTGTCATAGCAAGGGATAGAATTAGACTTGCTGCTAAACTTGAAAAGCAGGGAAAAGCTGAATTTGAGGCAAGGTGTATTACCCCAGCTGGCAAAAATCTCTTGGCCTGTGAGGGGTTTGCTCTGCTGGCTGATGGCACAGTGAAGGAGTGAGGTGCCCCTGGCTCTGTCACAAGCCTTGTCGCGGCAGTTTTGGGCACATCTCCTGCCTGGGCTGGCGGTGGGGGAGCGGGGCTGGCTGCCAGGAGCAGCGTGGCCGTGTGCTGCGCCTGCCAGAGATTTACGGTGAACACACCAAATCTCCCCCCTCAAGCTGTGCGAGGAGGCCGTGTGTGTTTAGCCACATGCTGGATAACAGCACAGCATCCCCTGCACGCGTCCAAGTTCTGCAAAGTACCCCCTCGGCTTCCATTGCCTTTCCTGGAGAAGTTACCAGATGCTCCGTTATTGTTCTGCAAAACAGCCGGCACATTACCCATATGTTTCCCCCCTTGTTTTTCAGGAGGCGAGCTAAACGCTGGTGCCTGTTTCAAGCGCTCTCTAAATATTTTAGATAGGTTGGGAGTGAGGAGCTTTTCGGAGCACAGCAAATCCGTGCGGTGGGGCGTCCTGGCCGTGGCAGGCTGGAGTGCAGCTCCTGGGTGGCACGGGGTAAACGGGGCAGGATGAACAACCTTCACACACTTGCAGGAGAGGGAATATTCCGGGGTGGCAGCCAAGCCTCCTGGCGAGAGGTGGTAAGAGGTTTTTGATCCTTTAATCTCCTTTTTGAAGCACAGGAGATGAGTTTCTGCTGCTGGGTCTGGGAGGGTTTATCAGCACCACAGGAGCAAGGGGGAGGTTGGGACAGGCTGGGGGTCTCAAACCAGGCAAAAAGGGAGCAGGGCTGTTCTCTGGGGCTGCTGGAGCACAGGGGGCTGAGGTAAATGACAATTAATTAATTACAGGCCTTTGTTTTGTGTTCTGCTGCTTGAGAGCCCCATTAAGGGCAGGAAGCTGCACATCCTGTAAAAATGGGAATTGTGGCACTGGGGCAGCCTTCAGACAGTATAGCTTTTCAGGTGAGTTTGAAACATGCCCAGAACATGTCTGAAAGTGATTCTAAACAAAGTACATCTCCCAGAGTGAATATCAGCCAGGATGGGGATGGATCAGTGAATAGGGCCTTACTTCCCAACTATTCCCTGAGGTGCTGATGCAGCTGGGCTGATACTGAGTGATCTGAAGGAATTCGGATGGAATCTGGCAAATATCCGTGTTTTCTTTGTTGAATTTTCAGGAAGAAACTGCTGTTCCAAAGTTTCTGATAAATATTTTGCCGTGTAAAACTCAGCCAAGATGGTGCATAACTCAACAAATTCCCCCCTCATCAAATTGCCCGGTAATTTCTACGCTATTTCACCTCGATTTTGTAAATGGCTTTTTGTTAAACTGCTTTGGGGAAGGGGGACGACTTCGCCATTTTTTAATATGTCTTTTTGCACCTCTCCATCTAATGCAAGGCTGTAATAAAGAGTTTGCCTAGCAACCAGTGGATCCACTAAGGATTATGGAAAAACTGATTAACGTCACTTATTGACACAACCTTGACAATTCAGCTGTCGAAAGGTTGACACATGAATGGGTGATAAGTGCAGGAGATTATTAATAGTGTAATTTCTGATGCGTTCCATGTCAGAGTGGAAATATCAATTGCTTAGGAGCTGAATTTTGGCTGCTTTGAGATCAGCTGAAGGGACCAGAAGGAAACAGAGAGCACAGGTTGGCCACAGGCACTGAATGTCCCTGATTTGCTGTCAAGGGAGAGAAGGGCTCAGCCAGAGTGGGGTTTCTTTGGAGAAAAGGCTGTTCTGGGAGGAAGCTGGAGGTGTTCCTGGTACCTCACAGGGTTGGAAGGGAAAAGGTCTGTGATCTGGTGGCTTCTCTGCCTCCAGAAGGCTCCAGACATCTCTGTTTGCTGCATGGCTTAGAGAGGAGTGACCTTTCTCCAGAATACCTGAGTAACTTCCTCAGGGATGCTCCATGGCTCCGGCTCCAGCTGTCTGTGCTGCTTTCCTGTAAAGCGCCATCGATTTTTATTTTACTCGAACTCTCCCCTGACCACCACCCACTGCTGTGTGATGGCAGCACAACCATCTGTGTGACATCCCCCCTGCTTGGCTTCCAGGCGGACTCGGTGTTCCCGTGGAAACTGAGCTCCGGTGTTCCCGTGGAAGGTGAGCTCTGGTGTTCTCGTGGAAGGTGAGCTCCGGTGTTCCCGTGGAAGGTGAGCTCTGGTGTCGCTCCGTGGTTTTCCACTGGCAGGAACTGCTGTGTGTGGCACTGTGCCCCTCTGCCCTCCCTCCTGTGCCTGCTGGAATGTGCTGCTCCAGCTGGGCACCAATGAGACGGGAATATGAAAATGGGGGGCCGTGCTCTGACACTGAATTCCCGGGAGCAGGAGGTCGTGTCCCCGTCTCTGAGGCGCCGCTGCCTGCTCTGGGGGGATAAAGCTGATGGAATTCTGGCTGCTCGAGCTGGAGGGCTCTGCTCTGCCCCCCTGCCGGGGGCAGGTTTGCAGTTGAAGCTGTGGTGGATGCTCTGGGTGTTTCAACGCTGTGTCCCTGCCCAGCCGGGGCCGTTACCCGCTCCGGTTTCTGGGCCGTGGCAGCCCAGCCCTGTGAGCAGCTGGGGGTTCCCCATGGCCAGCCAGGACCCAAACACAGCAGTGCTGGGCTCCCTGGGGGTTCATTGTGGCCAGCCAGGACCCAACCCAGCAGTGCTGGGCTCCCTGGGGGTTCATTGTGGCCAGCCAGGACCCAAACCCAGCAGTGCTGGGCTCCCTGGGGGTTCCCCATGGCCAGCCAGGACCCAAACACAGCAGTGCTGGGCTCCCTGGGGGTTCATTGTGGCCAGCCAGGACCCAAACCCAGCAGTGCTGGGCTCCCTGGGGGTTCCCCATGGCCAGCCAGGACCCAAACACAGCAGTGCTGGGCTCCCTGGGGGTTCATTGTGGCCAGCCAGGACCCAAACCCAGCAGTGCTGGGCTCCCTGGGGGTTCCCCATGGCCAGCCAGGACCCAAACACAGCAGTGCTGGGCTCCCTGGGGGTTCATTGTGGCCAGCCAGGACCCAAACCCAGCAGTGCTGGGCTCCCTGGGGGTTCCCCATGGCCAGCCAGGACCCAAACACAGCAGTGCTGGGCTCCCTGGGGGTTCATTGTGGCCAGCCAGGACCCAAACCCAGCAGTGCTGGGCTCCCTGGGGGTTCCCCATGGCCAGCCAGGACCCAAACACAGCAGTGCTGGGCTCCCTGGGGGTTCATTGTGGCCAGCCAGGACCCAAACACAGCAGTGCTGGGCTCCCTGGGGGTTCATTGTGGCCAGCCAGGACCCAAACCCAGCAGTGCTGGGCTCCCTGGGGGTTCCCCATGGCCAGCCAGGACCCAAACACAGCAGTGCTGGGCTCCCTGGGGGTTCATTGTGGCCAGCCAGGACCCAAACCCAGCAGTGCTGGGCTCCCTGGGGGTTCCCCATGGCCAGCCAGGACCCAAACACAGCAGTGCTGGGCTCCCTGGGGGTTCATTGTGACCAGCCAGGACCCAAACCCAGCAGTACTGGGCTCCCTGGGGGTTCCTTGTGGCCAGCCAGGACCCAACCCAGCAGTGCTGGGCTCCCTGGGGGTTCCTTGTGGCCAGCCAGGACCCAACCCAGCAGTGCTGGGCTCCCTGGGGGTTCCTTGTGGCCAGCCAGGACCCAACCCAGCAGTGCTGGGCTCCCTGGGGGTTCCTTGTGGCCAGCCAGGACCCAACCCAGCAGTGCTGGGCTCCCTGGGGGTTCCTTGTGGCCAGCCAGGACCCAACCCAGCAGTGCTGGGCTCCCTGGGGGTTCCTTGTGGCCAGACAGGACCCAAACCCTGCAGTACTGGGCTCCCTCTGTATGTGTGAGGGAGTTAGG
Source organism: Pomatostomus ruficeps (assembly GCA_013400735.1). NCBI lineage: Eukaryota > Metazoa > Chordata > Aves > Passeriformes > Timaliidae > Pomatostomus > Pomatostomus ruficeps. Next base: position 20,592 of record VYZT01010675.1, read on the forward strand.
GCTGCTCAGAACCGATGGCCTCAGCAGAGCTGTCTGAGTCGGGGTCTGCTCTCCTTCTGGAGGCCAATGCTAATCAGGCATGACTTGGAAAATTAAGTCTAAAAATAGAGTTTTGGAGTGGCTGTGCTGTGCAGAGAGGTTGCACACATGCCAGGCCAGTGCTCACACCGTAAATCTCTGCCCTGGGTTGCATATAAAATAAGCTATTTAATTACAAGCTACTAAGAGTTTACAAGCAAGTGAATCTGATTCATCCACATCATAACTTGCCTGAAAATAATGCCTGTGCTTCAACAGATGAGCATATAAATGAAAATGTTAAAAATAAAATACTTGATTTCATCCTTAATTTGTGGTGGTTCAGGGCAATAACTGTCATAGACAAATTAATATGCTTTATTAGGAAATCAACATGTTGGAGATGTAGCCTCATCTGTTCTGCAAGGGAGCCATGCCAGCGTGTAACGACAATACATAATGTATACAATTCCTGTTGGCTCTGGCTGCTCAGCAGCTGGAAGGAGTCGCAGCTCCTGAGCTGGGGAGTGCAGAAGTTTTGCAGAACTCCTGGAGTCTCTCAGGCTAAGAGGCAGCAGGTTGGAAAACATGTAAGTGCTAAAGCATAGTTAATACCAGTTTTGAGCTGAACAGGAAAATGCCCCGGGGGTGTTGATCATTAAATGTGCTGAGAGTGTTATTTACATACCTGCTCCTGAATTTGTTCAGCGTGTCTGCAAGACACCTCTCCGTGCTCACAACTCAGGAGATCCTGGATCTTCCCAATTATCCACAGCTTGTTAGACCTTCAAACGTCGCACAATAAACACAGGAAGTTCCGTTTCACAAATAACTAAATGTGCAATAATCGATTCATGCTGCGGTCCTGCTCTGCAGTCCATGGATGCCCTCTGTGTAAAGCTGTGGCACGGAGCTTTGAGGTCTTGTCTCGCATGTGTGTTTAAAAAATGCTTCTCCTGATTGCTGCTCTGCACAGCTGAGGCAGCTTTCTTAACTAAAGGTGGAGAAAATTGATTAGAGCAGCTGGGCTGTGGTTAAAGAAATAGTCATAAGTTCCCTGTTAATCGATGAAGAATTCTGTATAGCAGTAATGGATTCCGATATTTTTCCCTGTATTTAAAGTGTCTGGCAAGAGGCCAGAGGCGCTGGGGCTGGGGGTTAGGGTCTGTTTTGGAAACAGCCATCAGGATTTTAACTGCATGACACCAACTGACTCCCAGCGTTTACAGAAAAATGGATTCATGGCCTCAGCTCGGAGGGATTAGCAATGCTCACCTCGGCTCTTTCAATGCTGCAGCAGCTGGCGTGAGGTGTTGGCTGGGTTTGATCTCTGGTGTTCTGCAGGAGGGATGGGTGGCGGATGAAAAGCAAAGCAGGCAGCAGTCACCTCCCCCAGAGGTGTTTATGAGCTCCTCCTGAAAGGGGGGACTGCAATTCACTGTAATTCACTGTAATTCACTGTAATTCACTGTAATTCACTGCAATTCACTGTAAGTTCACTGTAAGGCACTGTAAGTCACTGTAATTCACCAAATTCACTGTAATTCACTGTAATTCACTGTAAGTCACTGTAATTCACCAAATTCACTGTAATTCACTGTAAGTCATTGTAAGGCACTGTAATTCAATGTAAGTCACTGCAAGTTCACTGTAAGGCACTGTAAGTCACTGCAATTCACTGCAATTCAATGTAAATCACTGTAATTCACTGTAAATCACAGTAATGCACTGCAATTCACTGTAAATCAATGCAATTCACTGTAAATCACAGCAATTCACTGCAAATCACTGTAATTCACTGCAAGTCACTGTAAATCACTGTAATTCATTGTAAGTCACTGTAACTGTAATTCACTGTAAGTCACGGCAATTAACAGCAATTCACTGCAATTCACTGCAATTCACTGTAAGACACTGTAACTCACTGCAATTAACTGTAAATCACTGTAATAAACTGTAATTCACTGTAAGACACTGTAATTCACTGCAATTCACTGTAACTCACAGCACTGGGCTGACTGTACCTGTGTTTGCTCCTTGATGAAGCCGTGTCTGTGAGCTTTGTGTGGCAGGGCCTGGAGTGTCTCCTGTGAGAAACCTCCTGGAAAGCAACCCGAGGATCAAATATTTCCCTGCATTCTGTGCTGGTGTGTACACAAGTGGGGGTAAAAGGCAACACTCTCAGCCTTTTGGGCAGTGAATGGATGTCCCATTTCCCACCTGCTCTGTGCTGCCGCTGCCTGACACCTCCCAGGGAGGGTCCCTTCCCTCTGCGAGTGCCTGGGGTGTGCTGTACAGCAAATTGCAGTTTTTCTGTGCATTTATATTGCCATTCTCACATTTTTTGGACCTACTTGGTGAACCAACCTGTGCTTGGCTGGGGTTTGGTGGCACCTGGCAGCCCCGAGTTCCCAAAGGTGACACCATGGACTCCCTGGGGCTGTTGTGGCTCCTGGGCTTCCCCTGCATGGGGACAGGTTTGCTTTGCACCCCAAATTAATGGTGACAGCACTGGCAGGTGGGAAGACCCCAAATGTCCTCATCCACACCCTTGTCCTTTCCCTCTCTGCCTGGGAGGACGGAGCAAAAGCTGACCCACGGAAAAGCCGTAGGAATTTGCTTCACAAGAACCCCCTCGTCCTTTGGTCTGGCTTTCAGCAGCAGGGAATATCTGTATTTCAGGAGGAAATGGAGGAGAGCGGCATCTTTTTGTGTGGCCAACTGGAGCTGCAGGATTCTGCAGAGCTCTTTGAGGAAGAGAAGAGTGCAAGACAGCCATCTGGTCCCTGCCCATCAGCGCTCCCGGGCCTCCCAGCAATCTGCATTCCTCGTTTGCTGCAGAACGAGTGCTGTTTCCAACACACAGGGGAGCCTAGAGAGACTTGTGAAGAGACCATTTTATTCCTTGTGATACCGTTTATTAGGGAGATAATTAAAAATTCACCACAAATGTGCTTTAATTAATACATCAAGATGAGAATGTAAAGCCCTTCGGGTGAAAGAAGAAACTTCACCTTTAAATATAAAATGTACCTTACTGCTTTAAAGTAGACCTTTGAGAATGGCAGTTTTACTTATCTAAGCTTTTTAGAAAGTTGAAATCTCTTTGTAGCAGGTAGATAATGGTTTCAGCTGCTTTTTTTGTGAGCAAGGAAATAACAGCACGTATTGAAGTGGAATGCTGGTGTTTTCATAGCTGGGAAATTATCTGTTTTACACTCTTGGTAGATAAATTATCTGAGTAATTGTAGGAGAAATTCAGACTTCATGTGTAATATAAAACACCGAAGAGAGCTTTCAAGGAGAAGAATGCTTTTCAAACTTTATTTTCTGGAGCTTGGAGAAAAGGGAAAATACTTAAATAGGCGCCTTATATGTAGCAGGCCGAGTTATTCAGAAGAACACAATGGTGTTATAAATTATTTCTCTCGAGATCTCGCTCAGTACCTCGGCATTTAACGCGTGCCTCCTCATGGCTGCTGTGCTCTTCGGGTTTAATTGAAAATGTGCTGGCATTAAATCCACCTGAATATTCACAGGAACTGCCTGGGGAGCAGGAACAGAGCAGGAGGCAATGGCTTCCCCTGGCACAGGCAGCAGAACGTTCTGTTGGGGTTTGTGGGTGCCTGAGAGAAACCCCTGGGGATTGCCTGGGGCTGAGCCTGCCCTGGCCAGGCAGAGCACTTAGTGGGGATGCTCTGGGCTCTGAGCTGACCCTGCTGTCTCACAGAACAGCGACAAGAAAGTCCCTCCCAGAAACAGGGGTGGAACAGTAACTCGGTGGCCTTGGTTCTACTCAACGCTGTCTAGACAGTGTCCTTAGAAAGTGGCACTCTTGTGGAATTTTGTGCTTTACTTCTAATTAAGAGGCAAAGGAATTTGAACTGAAAATTGCCTATGGTGTTTGGGCTTTTATTCCCCCCTTTTTTAAAATTAATATTCTGGTTGCAGCTGGTAGAGTATGGAGGAAAAATAAAATGGCTCAGAATGAAAGTCGGTGTCAGATCTATGAGAAGTTACTTCACCCAGCTGAACATCTGGCTGCTGTGCCTCCCAAAGCTCCTGAGGCTCTGGGCACTGCTGAGGGGAGGGAAATTTGGAATTTACGTTGCCTGAAGAGGCGTCAACTTCCCCTTAACGTCTCCATGTTCAAGGAGGAAGGAGCCAGAGGGAGAGTGAGCTGCTCATGGAAGTGCGGTTATAGGGAACTTCTGGGAAACTGTACCTGGGAGAGAAAGAGAAGGACTTTTTTGAGGTATCCTAGAATCATAAAATAGTGTTGGAAACAGCCCCAAGGATCATCTGGTGCAGCCTTTCATGCAAACCCCAACCATGGGGATCAGATGCTATTGGACGTGGTTGTTTCATGCAAAGGAAAACAAAGGCATTGAATATATTTTGCTTTTCTGGACTTGTGCAGCTGTGTTGGACAACTGGATGGTCAAATTTTAAAGAGACTGAGAAAGTTGAGATTGCAGAAGCAAAAAGAGAAGGGAGCAGACAAACTGAAGGCACTTTTGGGTTTCATGTGTGGCTTTGCCATACATGTGTAAAAACCAAAGGGCATTCACACTTTTTGTAGATATAAATCTATATTTTCTATAAGTGTGAAGTTTTCTTTAGGCTTTTCCTGTGTTTAGCCTGGCACTCAGCTATTGGGAACTGAACTGTTAGCAAAGGGGGCATCTTTGTGTTCTTCACAGCGTAACCAGTCCAGGACTGCACAGAACTGTCTGATTACAACACATTAATCACCTCCTCCCACCCTCAGTGTTCCCAGTCATTTCTCTCTATTCTCTCTGAAATTTCACTCTGGTTTGAATGGTCTCAAGTCTTAAGGACTGAACTCCAGCTGAATATTTTGGGGTCAATATTAAAAAGCCAACCCAAAGAGCGCTGCAGAGCTGTTGTACACAGCCTCAGCAGCAGGGGAGCGTTATCAGCTGAAGCACTGAAAATGTCCTTTATTCCTGCAGACCGACATGGGCTTGGCTGTGGGTTTGAACACAGGGTTCTTGGTAGCTCAGGGTGAGAGTTTTTCCCTGTTTTTGCTAGAACTGAACTCCAAGCATAAACTGGGGCATCCTTTCTCCTTTAGATGTGCATTTCCAAGCATAAACTGGTGAATCCTTTTCTCCTTTAGGTCTGCGTTTGGCAGCTGCTGGGGAGGGCTGATTTAACCTCGCTCTTTTATCAGCTGATGCTCTTAACTTTCAGGCTTCAGGTGTGCTTTATTTAAAGGTGTGTCTCAATGTCTAGCCTTCGGAATAGTCATTTTTCATTCCCTGTAATGTATTGTTCTGGCAATAAAAAGTTCTGTATATTTCATGAAAGTTTGATTTCTGCCTCAGTTCTGATATAAAGTTTGTTCTTTTATGACACCAGGAATTGGTCACTCGGTGCTGTGCTGTAATTCCTGACAGAGGGGAGGAGCTCGGGGTGCTTTATGAGCACCTTGGTTCCAGGGAGGAGTTCGTGTGTGATTAAAGCCAACGCTGCTTGGAGGATGCTCCGACTCCCCCGTCCTGTCATCCTCCTGTGGCCTCAGACCTGTCCCAGCCTGGCAGGGGAGCCCAAACGATGATCACTCACCTTTCATGGCCTGGGAGGGATTTGTAAGCAGAGGCAGCCGGTGTGTTCCTGCTTAGCAGTGGAGAAATGAAAATAACTGATTGTTTGATTTTACATATTGAGTCCTTTGCTCGGGTCACACTCTGTGTCCAATCCTCTCGGGCCATGCTGCAGAGATACAATTTTTTAGCACTGAAATCCAGAAATCTTTAGAGTCACCTAAATCCCCCCTTCTTTACTTTTGCAATTTAAATGAAGAAAGGCTGATGCTCTCATGTCTGCAGCAAATGATAGATAAGGAAGGAACCTCCATGGCCTTCTTACAAATGCTTTTGACTCTCATTTTCAAAGCTGGGACTTTACAGCATATTCTTATTAGATACAATGATAGAGCTGATGAATTACTCCCTAGATCAGAGAAGAACGCTGATAAGTTGGATTTGGTATTGTAGCTGTCATTGTGGTGGAAAACATTATCTGTACCAGAAATACATTTTGAAGAGCCTTGTTTGCCTTTGTGAATGTCACCCATGGGATAAAAATGTGCCTTCAGACAATCAGGACAGATGTGCCTCACTCCTGAGCCCTCAGGCTCCACGCTGTGTCTGGAGGGTGTCTCAGCAGGGGCCCCGTGCTGCTGTGGGACAGCCAAGGCACAGGATTGAATTCTACCAGTCCTGGGTGTCCTTCCTGACCCAGATGCCAGTGCAGAGCTGCTCTGCTGTTCTCACTGAGCTGAGGTTGGTCTTGGCCCCAGCAGGACAAGCAGGCGGTGCAGGAGAAGCTCTGCTCTGCCAGTCATTCCAGAAGGTGTTTTCCCCAAATTCCACCCCGCTAAGGGTGACTTCAGGCCGGGCAGGGTCAGAATACTGACTTGTTTCTCCCAGTTTTCGTCTTGTGCCTAAGGCCAGACCTGCTGCATGCAGGGTGTGACCCTTCCACTGAACATGGGGCCTGACCTGTTCCTGGGGCAACGTGAGCAAAGCAAAGGAAGTCTGGGTCTGTGCCTGCCAAAAACCTTGGGGTGTGATCATGGGGTGTCACCTGGGGTTTTTAAAACATGACATATGGCACAGCCTGGTGAGAGCAGCAGAAGAAAATTTTGTATTTTGTGCTCTGCAGAGCGAGGAGAAGCTGTGCAGCAGGAGAGTCCTTAACAGAGGGCAAACATCAGAGATTCCTGCAGACCCTCCAGCACATCCTCGGGGTGTCACTGCTGTGACTGAGGGAGCAGCATTCCCTGCAGGAATGTTCTGAAGGGGAGAGTTTGCCGTGGCTGCCGGAGGCTGTGGCAGGAAGTGGCCGTGCACAGTGCACGGGGCCGGTGAGAGCCAGGGAGGCTTTGATGGCTCAGATGCTAAAAAGGCTCAGTCTGTTGTGATCAGTGGTGGGGCAAGTCTTGAGGTTTGGAAGGGTTGTTCAGGTTCAGGATTTGCAGCCCCTCCTGCTGTCCCCCTGGCTGTAGGGATGTGAGGATTTCTCTCTCTGACAGCTCATTAAACTTAGTTCAATGTGTATGTTGTAATCTGTGGGAAAAAAATAATCTTCTCTAATGGCTGGAAAGAGCTGCTGCAGTTAAAAAATATTAAATAATTAACCTTTAGTCTTTAGAAATGAGAAGTTTCAAAATGACTTTAGTGCCTCAAATTTCAACAGAGGGCAGTGTGACATTGCTGTTTGCATCTCCGGAGCATTTTCTCTTGTGATGATTTATGTGGAGACTCTTCCACTCAGTGTCCTCATTAAGCTTATTACAGGAGTAATAGCATTGCTGAAAGCACAGGGAAGATGTAAACCAGAAGAGATTTTTACAATGGCTCGATGTGATAAAGGCAGGATAAACAGGAGAACACTTGGAGGTAATGGATGGAGTCAATTACTGCAGCATCCCAGGGCCCAGGATGGCAAACAGGGCTCTGCAGGGAGCCACGGGAGAGGTTGTGGGCATGGAGCAGCTCCCAGCTGGGGAATGTTTCCCGGGGTTTGTTCGGTTGCAGAGCTCAGCCAGAAGGCTGCAGGCCATGGATGGTGGTTCCATGGAGCTGTTCCTGCCCTCCCACGAGCTGGCTGTCCCCAAGGGCTCTGCTCTCCAGGGCTACAGCTCTGCCAGCAGCAGCAGCTGATTGAGGTGATCCCGAAGGACTCTCGTGGCTCCTGTCAGCATCAGCTGCCAAACAGGGCCCTCCGGTCTCTCAGCTGGTGCTGATGAGCAGAGCCTGGGAGAGGCATTTCAGCAAGAGGAGAGCAAAAAGGGGCGCTCTGAGTCGGTGAGTTCCCTCTCCTGCTCTCACAGAACGCTGTATCCTATAATCCCCTCCTGGAATCCATCACACCTGCCTTCAGAGCAGGCCTCGCCTTTCTCCAGAGGTGACCTAACTTGGAGGAAATACAGAAACCCAACCTCCTCTTCTGCTCATCCTCTGCAGTGTTCTGCTGCTGGAGACCCTCCTGCAAAACACCCCCCAGCAAGCGCCACTGTTTCATCTGTTCAATGAAACAAACCCAAACAATGAGTCTTCCATTGGGATTTTTTGCATAAGGAAAATAATAAGTATTTGTGTACACCCTGTAGGAACGTCATGTTTTGTACTCTGCCTGCAAGCTCTACAGCAGCAGTTAATTAACAAACACAATTCCCAGAGCCCTGTTGACATTAATCATTGTTGCTGGTGCACAAACACAGATGTTTTGGCACGAAGAGGTGCTTTGGTAGTTGAAGTTCTTGCTGTTGCTAAACTTAACAGCAGCACTCATTGAAGCCCAGTTTAAAAGGTAGGGGAAGAACTGATGTTTGTAAATGGATGAGAGCAGAGCTTCATGGAGAAGGGTGGCTGCTGTGAGCAGCCAGGCTGAAATATTTGGATGTCACTTGGGTAAGAGCAAGCATTAAATTAAGCAAGGAGTTGTGGTTTGCTAACATGAGATATAAACACGCAGAAATCCTTTTTCTTCTACACTGGAGGTGGTGGAATCCCCATCCCTGGAGGTGTCCCAGGAACACCTGGACCTGGCACTTAGTGCTCTGGGCTGGGTGACAAGGTGGGGATCAGTCACTGGGTGGTCTTGGAGGTCTTTCCTAGCTTTACTGATTGTGTGATTTGAAAGCCCTTGAGCTTCCTGGTGTGAGAGCTGCAGCAAAGACTTGCCCAAAAGTTGGTTTATTGTCATCATGTTCTTCATGAGTCATGAGTTCTGTCTAAACAAAGTTACAGAGTGCATCACTCAATTACCGTGAATCAGCAGAGGGAAAATGCACTGCTAAGCATGAGGAGAAAGAAATGAAACTGGGTTTTTAAATGTCCCTTAAACTCGCTGTCCTCTGAAACGGAACTGCATGGGGCACGTGTGTGCTCATGAACCCCTGGAAGATAGAGGGGAAAGAACTTGTCACCATTCCAGTAGGAATCAGCTTGTGAAGCAGGGCTGGAGCTGAAATCAGGAACCCAAATGAGAGGGCTGGGAAAACACGTGAATAGAGAAAACAAGGAAAAAATCATTTCAAAGGACTATTTTACGATAGAAAAAAATGAAGAGAAGCAGTTTTTAACTGAAAACGCAGCCTCTTTTTAGCCTCCTCCATGGCTGGCATGGTTTTTCAGGGAGACATCCCGGGCACAGTTTGGCTGCGGATCTCTGCCGCTGGGGGTGGCAGCTCGGTGGGACGATGAGAGAGGCTGCGGGAGCTGCGGGCACCGTGAGGGGCTCCGCGCCTGCGGGAGCTGCGGGAGCTGCGGGCACCGTGAGCGGCTCCGCGCCTGCGGGAGCTGCGGGCACCGTGAGGGGCTCCGCGCCTGCGGGAGCTGCGGGCACTGCGGGCACCGTGAGCGGCTCCGCGCCTGCCCGGCGGCCGCTGCGGGCGGGGATCCCCGCGGTCGCATCGCATCTCCGCGGCTGCTCTTCCCCACGGCCACGCACTGCTTATCCCCACACCCGGCCCGGGGCTGCGGCTGCAGAATCCCCGACTGCGGCTGCAGAATCCCCGAGTGCAGCTGCAGAATCCCCGGGTGCCGCCCGGGCACAGCCGCGCTCCCGGTGCCCTCCCGGCGCCCGCAGCCCCCGTTCCCGGCGGATCGCTCGCTTGGCCGTGTTGTAAAGGTGTTTTCTGGCAGGGAACAGCCTCGCTGCTCCCGGCCCGTCCGTCTGGACCCGTTCCCGGCCCGTTCGCTGCCGGCGGCGGCGGGGCTGCCCGGGAGCCGTGCCCCGCAGGGATGCGCTCGGGAAGGCGGCCCCGTCCCGCTGCCGCTGCCGGTGCCTGCCGAGCTCGGGAGAGGGCACTGCGGCTCCAGGGCTCGGCGGGCACAGCCCGAGCCTCCCTCCGCATCCGTGACTCTGTCAAACCGGAGCGCTTCACAAATGGGAGCAAAATACAGTTTAACAATCTGATTTCACCCCGTCTCCAAACCGCTTGCAGACATTATTTTTTCCTTGACAAAGCGCCTGTTGAATCAAAATTCGCTTTGTGGGTCGGCTTTAATGGTGTTTTTTTTGGTTTCCCCCTCTGGTTGAGGGGCCCAGGAGCGGCTCTCTCGGGAGCTGTGGTGGGTGGCAGAGGAATTGTCCCCTGGCATCAGCCCGTGCTGTGACTCGGGGGCACAGCCCTGCATCCCGGCGCTCCAGGCACCAGCTCAGCGTGAGCAAAGCTCCTTCTGAAGGCTTTACAAAAGCACTGTCTGCTTGCATGTTCAGCAGAAGGAGGACAAGCTATTACTAAATGATTGGAGTGAGGAAGAACATTTCTTTCCACCCTTAGGCTAATATTAAATATTCTCAAGGTCAACTGTAAGAGGATATAGAGACAGACAAGAAGCATAGGTGCTGTCAGTTGTATTTTCTGTTTTCATTTAACTGTAGCCTTAAAATCAGAATTATTTATAGCCCCGATGCAGCTCCCTGTGACCCCGCTTCCTCCAGCTCAGGAGTGCCTCTTGTTTGTGCTCAAAAAGAAGCTGCAAGTTCTGCTCGGAGTCACTCCCCTTTGTGCATACCGGACAATAGGAAATGCCTGGAGTTTTCTTGGCTCAAGTTTAATTACAGTTTCTCTGCTGCAGATGCATTTGATCTGTTCAGTACCCAGAGCCTGCCCAGATGTGGCTGGTTTGGATGGCCTGTCCTGCCTTGATTGGGATGGAGACCTTAAATAATGAACTGATGCACAAGGGAACCTCTAGGCACAAACAGAAGGAATTTGAACACTAAAGGCAGATTTGCACTCCTGACTTGCTTGAGTTGAAGGTGGGGATGGTGGGGACAGGGCTCTCCCTGGGCTGGGCAAGGTGCTGAGGTCCTTTAGGGCCGTGTCCCTGAGAGGTGACGCTGTGAGCCTCAGCATGAGGGGCAGATGTGGAGGTTACAGGGTAAAGCTTATTCCTGAATTTATTCTAAATTTAGGTCAACATCACTGAGACCAGAATAACTGTTACAGGTTTTAGTGTTAAATATTGCTGTCATGTGTGTGAGCTCTGCTGCTGGTGGGCAAGAGAGAAGAATCCCAAAATGCTGAACAATTCCAATGAGCCATTTGAAAAGTAAAGAGCCTATTTTAAATCTGTTTCAGTAAACATACCTCAGGCTTTAAACAAGGGTTGTTCAGCCACTCTCCTCCTCCGCACTCCCAACAGCAGCATTTCTAACCTCTCAGGTGTCCTTCAGCAAGCCACCTAACCTTCTCTTGCCTCAGTTTCCCATTTATGAAGGACACGGAGATAATAATTCTTGTCTGCTTCACATGAGTTACAGGACACAGAGTGCAGGACTTGATTTGAGCATAGATGCCAGCCCTGCTGAAGTCATGCAGTCATAAACTGTATGATTTTGCACTAATTTTATACTAACCTGATAATCTGTTTAATTAGATAGTTGCATGTGTGTCAGTTCAGCCGTGGAATGGGTGTCGGTGTTGTGAGTGGCTGCAGAGTTGGAGCTTTGGCAGCTGCCTGAGTGGGTGCCACCATTTCCTAAACCACTGTGGTTTACTGAGGTGTAGGTTATGAGTACCTGTGTAACCTCAGGGGTTCAGGTGATAGATTTGTGAGAAAAGCCATGTGGGAAAGCCAGCCTGTGAGAAATGGCTCCTCTCTTCCCTGCTCTGCCACTGCAGGGTTAATCTCTGGGTGTCTGAGCATCTTCAAACTTTCTAATGAACGAGGGTGAATCTCAATCAAATCTGAATCCAATCAAGCATGGCCTTCTTTTGAGCTTCCTGGGGCAATTCAATCTTCTTTCTGCTTGCGTTCTTCGCTGCTTTAGATTTTAAGTGTTTCATAATCAGTTTGGGATAGGAGATTCTGGTCCAGCTCGCTACCTGCTTATCCTGTTTGTGCTGGGCAGCTCCTGGAGGCTGAAGGCACGGGGGCTCTCTGTGTTTATCCCTGCCTGGCAGAGTGCTCTGGGCTCTGCTGGGCTTGGGCTCTCTGCTGGGGCTGCAGCCACCTTCAAGTGAAGTGGGCGCTTTTTTTATGCTTCCTGGAAAAGAAATGGATTTTAGCAAAGCAATGAAGGCATCCTTAATTGGGATTTAATGACGAACTTCCTCTTTATTTGTGTAGCAGGCAGCATCAAAGGTGTCACAGTGATGCATTTCCCTGTCTCAGTTTCCCCGCTCCAGAGTCACAAACAGCAGCTCTGTCGCAGGCGCTTTCTCCGTTCTGTCTGCAGCCCTCCCCACATTTCCACACCAGAGAGCTCCGTGAGAACCAATCAGGGCGTGTGACAAACGCTGAGAACGTTCCTGGGTGCCTGTGCTGCGCTGGAGCTCTGTGCTGGTGGCAGGGTGGCAGATGATGCGAGCAGCAATCAGCTGGGCTCGCTGGCGCTCGGTGAGGGGAGAGGAAACCCACCCTGCCTCTGCCCTGCCTTTAGAGGTGAAACCAGTGAGTAGCTGTCTCAAAAGCTATTTTAAAATATTCATTAGGATTTTCTAAAAAAAAAAATAATTTATTTCTTATTTGCAAGCTTCCCCCCTTTCCCTTCAGAGCCTAATTTTCTGTGTTTTTATGTAACCACTGATTAGCTGGTTATCAACTGTGTACTCATCTCACCCCGGCTCCGAGGCAGGCTGATGCAGCAGGCAGGTAATGCAGCAATATTATGAAATGAGCACTATCATGAAGTGCATTATTTGCTATTCAAGCCCTGATTTCACAGCTCATTATTTATGTAGGTTCAGCTACAGCGAGCTCCCTGGGGCCACGCAGGTTTTGTGCTGATGCCGGCGCGAGAGGAGCCATCCTCTGGTTTGTGTATTCTCAGCACACAGCTCCCCGTTTCGGATCCTCCACTCGGGGGGTTCGTCTGGCTGCTCCCCGCTGCCACCCCCCTGCCTGGGGCTGTCTCATGCCATGGAAGCTCAGTGTCCCAAACAGAGTCCAGGTGTGGCACTTCCCCCGTCCTGCAGCCTCCGTCAGGGTGTGAGTGCCCCAGAACACAAACGCCGTGGTCAGTGGGGTCGGGCTCTGTTCCCATGTGTGAGGAGAGCCCTCAGTGCACCACAGGGCTCCTGCAGGGGCTGCTTTGCCTGCAGCTTTAATCAAGAGCACGGTCCCTGTGCCTGTGCTCTGCCTGGAGTGCTGTGATTAGGGGCTAATCAAGAGTTTGTGCTGACTGCTCATCATGGATTTTAATAAATTCACACCAAAGGGTTGCAATGGGACAGACTGTGCATGCTCGCAGGAGGCCTCAGCGTGAATGCCCAGAACTGAACTTCTGAACTCTGGCAGAAAGCTGCTATGGGATGGCTGCAAAGTCTTACAATGCCTGAATTAGGCAAGCGGCACATCCCAGATCCCCCAGGGAGACCTGAACCTGAGCCACTGCCTGGGAGGCACAGACTGCAGAGGGAGAACGGAGGCCTTGGGTTCTGCACAGCAGAGCTGGGCTTGAAAAAGGAGCGTTCCCAACGTGGGATGTGGTGTCAGAAAGGAGGGAGGTCCTGGAGGGAAGATCCTGGGTACTGGACCTGAGTGGGGCGATGAAGGCCAGGGATGCCCAGGGACCTGGGCCAGGAGGAGCTGAGAGGGACAGCTGTGCATGGCTGGAGCAGGAGAGCTTCCTGCTTCAACTCCCACTGCGCAGTGAGGCTGAGACCTGAGGAACAAACACAGCACGGAGGGGGATGAGGGGAAAGCTCTGATCTCCTTTTACATAACCCCCAGAATCCAGATCTGCTACAGGTTGGTGCTTGCTCTGACTTGACCAGTGCACAAAGGGGTTTTACCCCTTCAGAAATGTCCCTTAGTGCATGGTTTGGCTTTGAGGACCTTTGTCACAGCTGTCCCTCGCAAGGCACACAGGCAGAGCTCACTGGGACAACTCTCAAGGGCAAAATTCCCTCTTGGGAGCTTGTGGGAACCACTCAGCTCTGCTCCACTGCTCTCCTGTGTTTGGAAATATCAGTGGTGTCAAGGGGAGAGTCACCATTGCTCTGTCAGTGTGAAGGACACAAGCACTCCAGCAAGGTGTTTTCAACAAGCCAGGACTTGGAGCCAAGCAAATGTTGTGATGAGGAACAGAAAGGTTATTAGTCAAAAATATTGGTTTGGAAAGTGCACAGCTTTGGAGGGACTACCAAAAGTAAATGTCAGTCATTTGGCTGTTGTACAAGTATACACCATATTTATTTTGCTTGACAATAACGAGGGGGGAGACGTGAACTTGTCACTCATAAGGGAGCTGGGAAATGCAGGTTTTCTCTCAGCAGCAGGAGTGATGGTCAGGTCTTTCTCATGTGAGCACAACTCCTTCTACAGAACAGAACTCTCCTCTGCTGCCTTATTGTCAATGTTCTTCCGAGAAACAATCTTGGAATTGTTATTATACTACCTTGGTTATTATAATAATATATTATTTTCCTGTTTCTTTTTCTTGGTAGACATTCCTATATGTCATGAGGTTCCCTTGTGCTTTATTCCAATTTTTAAAGATAATTCTGTTGTATAATTTTAGTTGAAGATCATTTTAGGTGAAGGAGAGCGAGGAGGATTAAGGTATCATGTTAATTCTTCCCATTTCTGGCTTGGATTGTGGACCCAGAGGAAAGAAGAGAGATTCTGGCCCTGCATGGCAAAGGGGAGTGGGTTTGGAGGGACAGTCAAGGCTGTCCATCCTGCTTGGCAGCTGCTGTGGTTTCCCCCAAAATCAATTCCATCTCCTCGAAGAGGTGAGGGAGCTGAATCCTGTGTTTGGTTTGGAAAACCCCTCCCTCTGCAGGGCCACTGCACACTGGGCCTGCATGTTGTTCCTGTCATTAGATTGAGTGAAACACTTCTGCCTTAGGAAATTAATGTCAGCAATCATAAAACAATCTAAAATTGCTTGTGAACAAAGAATTCATTCATTTTCTCTCTCATCCAGTCATCTCTGCTGTGGAGCTTTCCCAGGCAGCTGTTTTGGCCAGCTACCTGGAAGAAACCCGTGTGTAGTATTGATGCAGGAGTGATATAGTAAGTTGCATAAAGTTTCCCTATGGCATCTTAGGAAGAAAATAAATATTCCAAAGAGTAGAGGTTATGAGTCCCAGTGAAAAACAACACTTTAGCCTAACTGCACGTACAGGCTGGTAAATATACTGCCTTCTGTCAGGGCAGGAGAACTGGAAATGCATATGAGCTGAATCCATGCCAAGCAGTATGACTGCACTTGGATCCTCTCGGCAGCAGGGAAAGAGCTACTTCGTGTCAACAGAAATTTGTAGATTACTTTCATGGCGGGGAGAAAAAAACCGTAACTTGTTTCAGACCTACTGGCTCTGTTTTATATCAGAAGTACAAAATGCTGGTTGTCTAAATTTCAAACCCAGGGTAATTTAGAGAGATGAAATGGTCTAGACCTCTTTGTGGTGTTTGTGGCAATTATGTGCATCTTGTTTCTCAAGGAAGTTCATTTAAGTTTATGTTTCGCCCTAGAATTGAGAAAAGGAAAGGAAAGGTGTCATGCCAGAAGTGCAGCCTGCCAGAGGGGAACTGAAAGGGCTGGGAGGGCAAGGCAACTTCATTATTTTCTACTGAGACAAACAGAGAGCAGGGAATGCAGAGGGCTGGGTTATTGTTTCATTTACACAGAGGAGAAGGATTGTGGATGCTGCTCTCTGAGGTTCACCTGCCTGGCAGGGAAACAAACCCCTTCCCACACCAGCCGGGCTTCGGGAAAGCCAAGCCTCGTGTCCTTTGGACCTGGCTCCAACAGCAGCCCCTGGAGCTCACCTCAGAGCTGTCCTTAATTTAATTTGGGCTGAAATGCTGGGGAAGGGCTTAGGCAAGGATTGTAATTGCTTAAACCATTAAGATTGGCAATAGCTGCTGACGGGAGTTTTCTCCTCTATGGCAGAATTTCGGAATTGCAGTCAGGGGTGCGATAGCCTTTCATTAACACCAGCACCCAGGATAATGGCACAAGTAAAACTGTTGTACTTTATTGCATCCTTGCTGTCATTTAATTGCTTGATAATGGGTTTTCATAACAATAGAGGCCCATGGAAAGTTGGCTGGAGTAATCCCCACCGGTGAATTAACTGTGGCAAAGTTGCCGTTAACAAAGCGAGCTGTTTGGGGAGGTCGTTCCGAACAGATGGCCCTTATTTAGGGAAAATAGCCCTCGAGCTGGGGCTCATGAGGGAAAAGTTCCCATATTTAATATGAACTCTATGAAAATGTGCAGAAGGGTTCCCAGGGCCAGCAGACAAAAGGAGGGCTGTGCTGGAGAGCTCCCCGGCGGCGCTGTTGGAGCAGGGAGTGCTGAGAGCAGGGACGCGGAGCTTTGCTTTGTTTCAACGTGGTCAGATCCATCCTCTCCTCCTGGTGACCTTAACCAGGAGCAACCTGCTGCTGCCTCGCTGCACGAGCCCGTTTTGCATCGGCTCAGAACTCACCCAGCCTCCCACCTTGGCATATGAATATTAATCACTATTAATAAAACATAATGCTTACATGCAAATGGGCGCTTACATATGCAGACACGGGGGTTCAAACATGGCGATGCAAATGTCGAAACGCTGGTGTTTGTTACATTTGATGTTCAGGAACTCCAGGGGGATTTTCTTCTCATGAAAGAGCTCATGTCTCATTTGATCACTCTGGGATGTGGTTTGAAGGAAATTAATTAACTGGAGTGGAGTGGACTATGAATTTTATTTTCACAAGTATCAGACAATCTGTTTTGTAATTCAGCTGTAATTTCCAGCGTGAGGACGGGTACACAAGAGGACAGGGAGTGTAACTGTCATGGTTTTGTTACTGGGAGGTGAGGCCGAGATAAAATAAGTCTGTTTTCCAGGGAGATTTCTCACACAAATTGAAGTTGTAGCTGCCAGTCAAATCTCTTTTCCATTTGTGACTCTCAGCTTTCACTTACAAATTTCAATGAATAACAAAAAAATGTTAAAGGCCTGCAAAAGACCATATCGAGCAACAAACTATTTTTTGAACAGCCCTTTCCCCTCCCTCACAAAGATGGGAAATAAATACAAATCCCAGCTCCCTGAAGCATTCTGAGATTGCCAGATACCCAATTTTCCTCCCATAAGAGGCATCTTAACCTCTCAGAGAAGGGGTATTTTGCTTTTTGGGATTCTCAGACTCTTTTCATCTCAGTCTAAGGGGTTTTTTTGTGGAAGGCAGGTGTGTGCAGAGCAGCTGGGGCGGGGATGGAGGGAGGTGTCCAGCAGTGCCTGCCTGTACCTTGGGGCTGTGTTTCACAAGGCTGAGGGTGCTGCTGGAATGCTGTAATGGAAATGTTCTTCCATTTAACACAAATCAAACCCAGGATTTGCAGTCCAGCCCCACGTCCCTGAGGTCTGGGAGCTCTCCCAGGAGTGGAAAGGCCAGAGGTTGGCTGGCCCTGCCTGGGCTGCGGACGGTGTCCATGGGCAGGGGCAGCTGCAGCCCTGGCTCTGCTGCCTCTGCCCCGACCATGGCACAGCTTCTGCTGCTTTTCTCTTGCCCAGCCCTTCCTGCTGGACTGAGGGTTCAGCTCTCTGATTCCCCACCAGGGCCAGAGAGGTGTGGCAGGCACAGAACGGGGGCTGAGGCCGGTGCAGGGTGCTCTGGTCAGCGGGGCAGCATGAAGGGCAGTGGGTACCCATGGGGGCAAACCCTCTGGGAAGGCAAGGGGTGCCAGGGTTCCCAGATTTCCCTTCAGGCACTTCCAGCTGCTCCCGTGCCCAGCCTCGTGAAAGGCTGGTGCAGGTACTGCCAAGGCCTTTGCCATGGGACAATTCTTGTTTTAGGTGTGGTGGAACCGTGCAATTCAGCGCCTATTTATAAGTGTCTGAGTAGCAACAACTGAAATCAGAGAATCATAGAATGTTAATATTTTGTTTGTTTGGTTTGGTTTGGTTTTTTTAGGTTTTTTGGGGGGAAGGTTTGTTTGGTTGTTTGGGGGTTTTGTTGTTGTTTTGGTTTGGTTTTGGGAGGGTTGGTTTTTTGGTGTTTTGTTTTTGGTTTTTGTTCGTTTTTGTTTGTTTTGTTTTAGGTTTTTTTGTGTTACTCATGGGCTATATCCCTGCCTGGGAGGAAAGCACACAACTGCCCCAAGAGCATCCTCTCTGCTCTGCTGCTAACGAGCTGATGGAGAGATGATGGTTCTCCACAGAGGAGCTGCCAACCCTTTCAGGCACAGGGCAGGAGAGCTTGGGGAAAACCAGTGTAATCACCACACTCAATACCGGGGAAGTTTGTAACTCGCTGCGTGTGCTCTGGAACAAATGACAAGTCTATCATTGGTGACCTGTTGTGGTCACTGCTTTGGGGATTATGAAATGTCTGCAGTTTGTTCATCTCTTGGAAAAACATCTAAGTTGTTCACATGCAAAGCAAATTGACTTTTTGTTTACTTTTTTTTTTAATGCCACCATAAAAGTTTATCTATTGTAAATTAATTTGTTTTTAGTCTTGTACTACAGTATTCCTCTATTAAATGCAATCAAACAATGTAAAGTGTATTCAGAGAGCTAATCATCTGCAGAAATGGCTCAGTGGGTGTTGAGGCTGGACCAGAGCTATCAAATGGGAGCCATGGAAGATAGGGATGCAACAACGCATTAAATCACAAAATCCTTCAAGCCTCCAGATGCAAGGAATTTTCTTGGAGAGAAGGACATGTCAAACTGAGGATTATTACAGCACTGAGTACTTTTGGGGTACTTTTTGGGTGTTTATTTTGTTGCACTGATGCATTAGCAGTGCTGGGGGAGTGCAAGGGCAGGGTGTCACTGGGTTTGATACAGCCAGGGCTGTGTGACCCTGACCACGGGGGCTGTGTGACCCTGACCACAGGGACTGTGTCACCCTGACCATGGGGACTGTGTGACCCTGACCATGGGGACTGTGTGACCCTGACCACTGGGGCTGTGTGACCCTGACCATGGGGACTGTGTCGCCCTGACCATGGGGGCTGTGTGACCCTAATCATGGGGTCTGTGTGACCCTGACCACGGGGGCTGTGTGACCCTGACCACTGGGGCTGTGTGACCCTGACCATGGGGGCTGTGTGACCCTGACTGTAGGGGCTGTGTGACCCTGACCACGGGGTCTGTGTGACCCTGACCATGGGTGCTGTGTGACCCTGACCATGGGGGCTGTGTGACCCTGACCACGGGGGCTGTGTGACCCTGACCATGGGGACTGTGTGACCCTGACCACGGGGGCTGTGTGACCCTGATCATGGGGGCTGTGGTGTCCTTGTTCTGGGCAGGAGGTGTGGGATTGTGTGCTGGGAGAATGAGCCGTGGGGTGTTGGGGGATGGCACCCATCAGCTGGGGCTGGAGCAGCTGGATGTGGGGCCTCCAGCTGGATGTGGGGCCTCCAGCTGGATGTGGGGGCTCCAGCTGGGTGTGGGGACTCCAGGATGCACTGAAAGTGTTGGGGAGAGGCTTAGTGGGCACTGGATCAGACTTGAGATCCCAGAGCTCCTTCACGGACTGGTTTGGGTTGGGAGAGACCTTAAAGCCCATCCAGTGCCAGCCCTGCCATGGCAGGGACCCCTCCCACTGTCCCAGGTGCTCCCAGCCCCAGTGTCCAGCCTGGCCTTGGGCACTGCCAGGGATGCAGGGGCAGCCCCAGCTTCTCTGGGCACCCTGGGCCAGGGCCTGCCCACCCTGCCAGGGAACAATTCCTGCCCCATTGGGTTTATTCCTCCCTCTGTGGGAAGGGTGATCTGCTCTCAGATGAGGGATTCAGTGAGCACGAAATTTTTTCTTTGCTTGCCTGGCAGGGCTTTCGAGCTGGACTCACAGCAGCTGCCCCTTGGGGCTGGGAACTTCTCAAAGAAGGAGCTGTCTCTCGCTTCAAACTGCCTGATTTGGCTGGATTTGAAGTGAGAACATTTGTTCAGTCTTGTTCCCTGTTTGCAATCCAAACACAGAATCACAGAACGTCCTGGGTTGGAAGGGACCTGCCAGGACCATCCAGTCCAGCTCCTGGAGCCCAGGATACCCCCCCAGTCCCACCCTGTGCCCGAGAGTGCTGCCCAAACACATTTCCAAGCCATTCCCACGTTATGCAAACCTCCTCTGTGTTTGTGCATAAAGCTGTGCCTTTAATCAAGTTTTGCTCTAATGCTGGAGAATGTTATTAATAATACAGAAAAGCTATTTCAAGTAATTAAAACGGGGGAAAGTGTTATTTTACAATTATGCTGACAACTCGTCTTTGATCTTGGAACCTTTGTCAAGGTGTGTTAGAAATGCAAATGAATGGCCTCTCATTTGTACCTCGCAGTAGAGCTATCATTATGTTTACTAAGCCAGAGCTGCCCTGGGCAAGTGAAGTGCCGTGCTAATTGTGCTCCAGAATGGGATTGGTTGGCTTTTCTCACCTTTCGTCCCTCTTCTTGTCACTTCTGCATTACGAAGCTCAAGTGGAGAAGGAAGCATGTGGCAAAATGACAAACACTTTTTGCAAGCATTTAGGTAATTTAAAAGGTTAATGAAATCCCGGTGCCCGGGGAGCTGGGTTTGGCAGTTTGCAGTGGAGCACCGGGATGTTTAGGTGACTCCAGGAGAGCACAGCGTCCTTTCTGCCCTCCCTGCACCCCAGCTTTGCTCAGAGCAGTGCAGTGTTTGTGACAGCAGGATCTGGCCCTTGTGCACAGAGGCTCAGCTGTGGCTTGGTGCACCCTGAAATGGCAACTCATGTTATTTCCCTGTGCTGAGGGCAGTGTTTTCAGACCTGCACATCACGCCAAGGGCTGCATTCACACTCCTGCAGCTTCTCTTTGCCTTCCTGCTCCTGTCCCCTGAGCTGCCCCCTGCTCACTCGTGCAGGGGGTGGAGGCACGGGACCTTTAGGAGCTGGAGAGAATGGTAAAATCTGCTTCAGAAGCTGGCTGGAGATTCCAGCACAGGCTGTGCTAGGGCTGCAGCTTCTCCACCAGCACCACCTGACCTTTGTGCCCTGAAGCTCCTGCTATGTTCAGCCTTGGCTGGAGGTTGCATGAATCCTACATGACCTAGTGCTTTGAAGATGCTGCTTTTTTTCAGGAATGGATGCAAGTTGCTGAACGTTATGTTGGTTATTCAGATCCCATGTTACCCAGATCTGCGTGTGTTAACTGCAAACATTTCGTTGGGATGCAGGGCTATTTCTGTGGCCTCTTTTTTAAAAAAATAAAAGTAAATTTATGATTAAATAGTTGATAAGAAAGCCAATGATGCCCTGCGTGTTTTCCTTTTCCTCTTCTCAATTCCTCACAGTCAGTGGAAGGCCTGGGAGGCAGCTTTGGAGTATGTTTTAAGAGCCATCATTCACGTCATGGCAGGGTTTCCAGGATGTTGCAAAATCTAAATTAAGCACGATGGCAGCACCGCCTGGGAATGACTTTGCTTACAAGTGAAAAGGAACAAAGCCTGTCCCATTTTTGCTGCACTCTGGGGGAATTACCCTGTGGGGTGGGTGGGTTTGAGAGTGCCCAAAGCGCCTCTCCACACCTTGTGTGTGTTTGTGGGTGACCAGACAGGATTCCCAGCCCTCTGGCCCTGCTGCACGGGGTCACCTGCACAAAACCCCTCAGGTGGTCATGGAGCCCCTGGTGTGGGGCCGTTGTGAGGAATTTTCAGGGCCACACATGTCCCACCCCTTGTACCCCACACATTGCTGCCTTGCTAGCGGCTCCCGGCTGAGGCTTCCCAACCAAAATCCTCCTTCCCTCCTCAGCCTCCAGATAGCAGCAGAATATCTGCTGTCGCTCAGGTTAGTCCTTCATTCCCACCCCCGGTATTTATCACCTTATTAATTCCCCCTCATAATATAAAAAATGTTAATTCCATGTTTGTCGAGTCTCCCGTTTCCCAGCGAGGGCAGGACCAAGCTGTTCAATCTCCCTGCACAACCCGCTGCCGTTTTTGAGAATTGTTATCATTTGATTACTCTGTAATGCACCTCCCAGAACAATTATAAACTCTGTAAACTGAATCGGTGACGAGTTCTTTGCCTGAGATCCGGGCCCTGCTGAGGGAGCCTTCGGATCCTGGCCTTGGGATCTGGGCTTCCCAGCCCAGGTTTGTTCTGGGGACATGGAGTGAGGATCTTTCAGGGAAAAGCAGCTTGGGCTGATGCCTTAAGGGCTGGTACAAATCCGAGGCAGCCCCAGCAGCGCAGGGCAAAGGGCATTCCCTTGGGTTAATGGGATCCCAGGGGCACAACTCGGCCCAGGTGGGAACAGCCGAGCAGCACCCCCGGGTCCAACGCGGATCCAATTGGATGGAGCTCAGCAATGAGCAGATCGACCTCAAATCCCCAATCAGGAACTGAACAAATGAGGGAACTGTCCCCCATTCTAATGACCCCCCCAAGGGAGACTCCAGCCCAGCTGAACAAACCTGTTGCAGAGAGGAGGCTCCGGGCAAGGCTGGAGCCTCTGCTTTGGAGACACTCGGGATGTTTGGTCTGCTCCCCTCAGAGAAGCCCCAAGCTGAGCTCAATCTCAGCCTCCAAGGGTTCTCCACATGTAGGGCTGAGGGACAGGGAGTGTTTGTGAAGGGGACAGGGAAATGGGATAAAAATGTATTAAAAGGGGATAAAAAGAAAAGACAAAAACCATCAGGCATCAGGGCAGGCTGAGAGCAGACAGTGAGGAGCCTCCTCTGAGGGAGGACAGCTCTAATTGTGTAAAACAACAGAGCCCAGCCAAGCACGCTGGGCAAAACCTCTGAAAATTAAAGTTCGACAGGAGAGGAGGGAAATGAAAACAGTCAGGGGCTGTTCCTGGGGATGCAGCCCCTTGGATGGAGGGGTCTGTGGAGGGGGTCCGTGATCCCACAGGGGCACATGGAGCCTTCTCCCGTGCTCTGAGGAGCTGGGCTGCTCACAGAACCTTGGGCTGGTTCCATAGGAATGTTGGTTTGCATCACCAGTGGCCACACTGCACGTGGTCAAATGGGAATTTTTAGGAAATAGCTCTCTTTTAAGTGCAGCTAGGGACTTTTCTTTTTTCCTTTCATTTTGGAGCTTGCAACATATGAATGAATTTCTTCGGTCTCTCCCATGTTCTTGTGTGTTGCCTAAGGTTTTCCCCACTTTACAAAGTTTTATTTTTTTCAACTGTTTGCCTGTTTAAAGTAAAATCTGCAGGTTGCTGCTACCACAATGAGGATGTTTTATTGCTAAAAGAGTGGCTTGTTTTCCTGGGTAGACTCTGGGGTGAGAGCAGTGGAATATCACCCTTTCTGTGCGAGGAGAAAGCTGCTGAGTGAAGAATTGGATCCTCTCCCTGTCCCTGTCCCTGCCACCCTCCCCTCTCACAGGTCTGGGAGCTGTGTCCCAGGGACACGGGGAAATGCAGGAATTCCTTAGGTTTGAGTTCCAAGTGTGAATTTCTCCAGTAAAATAAAAGCGTAGAACAAGTCAGCTGTGACTGCTCAACAAAGGAGTAACAAGAGGATAAAAATAGGAGCCGTTTGTGCCGCAGCAGGAGCCTGACGAGGGCGTCTGGCTCGGGGTGGGCTGGAGATGAATCCGTGTGTGGGTGCCTCGAAAATCCCCAGCAGACACTTGTGTGCCATGAGTTAAAGCAGATCCATTGCTACCCACAGGGGCTGATTGCAAGTGCCTTATATTTGGCTCAGTGTGACTTTAGATTACACCAGGAAATGCTAAGCGTGGAGCTCTCATTGCTCCGCTCACGCTTGGCAATTATGAAGAATAAAAAATTTACCAGAGCCTAAGCTCTTTGATAGTTATAAACATGGGGAGAATTAAGGGACAGGAAAATTATAGCAACTCAGCTAAACCACTATAATTAAGGCTGAATTGCTTTTTATATTACTGCATTCATAAGTAGAATGTTGAAATAAATAAAAAGTAAAAGCTCAAATACGGTTGCAGACTTAAATTTAGGTAGGACAAAGCCGTTTTTCTATCAATGTGTGTGGAACTTCCAGTTTCTGTCATCCTCCTCCTCTTCTTGCTGATGATTCCTTGCCCTCTAGATCCAAATGTCTCCTGAGGGACCTCCTCTGGGAAGGCTGGGCTTGGCCTTGCCTGCAGGCCCAGCCCTGGCACACTCAGTGCCTTTCACAAAAGGCTCCTAAATCACCTGTGTGGGTTTCCTGTCCCCCGTGTGATGTGATCAGAGCCACCCTCACATCCTTCACGTTCAGACTGACACGCAGCAGGTTGGACATTTGATGCTGGAGTTGTCTTTTTGGGTTTTTTTTAATTCTTATTGGGGATGTGTGGCTTGTTTGGTTTTAATTTTAATATCCCAGCATCACAGAATGAGCTGGGTTGGAAGGGACCCACAGGGATCATGGATCCAGCTGCTGGCCCTGCCCAGCTCCCAACAATCTCCCCCTGGGCACCCCTGGCAGTGCTGTCCAAGTGCTCCTGGAGCTCTGGCAGCCTCGGGACCATTCCCTGGGGAGCCTGGGCAGTGCCAGCACCCTCTGGGGGAAGCAGAACCTTTCCCTGCTCCTCGGGTGGCCCCTGCAGCCCCTCCCCAGCCCCTTTGGACCCTCTCTCATGGTTCAGTATCTCACACTGCAGTGACCAATATCTCACACTGAGTGTTCAGGGCGTTGTCCCACGCTCTCAGAGCCGACACCTGTACCCAGCTCCATCAGCCCTCTGCTAATGACTCTCCAAGCCAGGGCTGGTTTCCACTGAGGCTGAGAGTAATGCAAGGCTTTCAGAAATACAGAGTTCCCCCAAGTCTGGTGAAAATCCTCAGCTCGAGGTGGAAATCTGCATTAAAGCTCCTCCAGGGGGGAAAATCCGGCGGAACTCAATCCATGCTGGCTTTGGGAGGTGGATGAGTTATCAGCCAGGCAAACCAGGGGCTCGGGAAGCAGCTGGAAGTGTATTGGGAGGAGGTTGGGAAATCCAGGCCATGGGGCTTGCTGTGGGTCAGCTTGTTTGGGCCAGAGGCTCTGAAAGGGGAATAAATTCCCATGTGGGCATTTCCAAGGCAGCTGAGGGAGGGCGGCTTTCTGCCTCGTGGGAGGAGCAGTCTGAAACCTCTGAAAGTGCTAAAATGTGCAGAAAAACCAAATGGCCTTGGTGGAGAGGATTCTCAGGTGCTATCCTGCTTGTGTAGGCAGCAGCAACCTCATCACAGCTAAATTCTGCTTTATTCTGACACAACCAACTCCAGCAGGGCACTGTTTGTGTGCCCCCCCTCCACTCCATAAACCCATCCTGCTGGAAACCCTACAGCTGCCTTGAAAGGTCCTGCTCACATTTATGTGGGGCTCCCTTTAAATTGTAGCCTGAGTTCTGAAATGGCGAAGTTTGGAAGCAGCTCTGAGTGAAATTCACGGTGCATTGGTTCCACGGAGGGAGGGAGCGAGGCCACCTTTGAGCGCTTCTGTGAGTCCCAACAAACTGAACATTGATCTCAGCGTGTTCAGGAGAGGGGGGAGCCCCGAGTTCCCCTTGAATGGAAGCAGCAGTGAACCTTTTTTCTCTGTTTCTAAATTCCTTTTCATGTAAGCTTTGCTGTCTCTTTGTAACCATCTGCTGCAGTGCTCTGCGCTCTGAGCTTGTCTCACATTTCAGATTTTTTTGGTGTTTGTTCCTGTGGCGGTGGAGAAGAGCTGGTGGATGTGAGCTCGGAAAGTTCACAAGCAAAAGAGCAGCTGAGGCAAAGGACATCCCGATTTAAGAGAATTTAAAATTTGTTGTCAAAAAGCAGAGCTGGTTAAAAAATTCTGAGCTCTTCAAATAAAATTATCAGGCTGTTGCCTCCACCATGCTCAAGACATTCCCTTAACCCTAAATGTTCCTTCATGGTGTCCTTGGCTCATTGGCAGCTGGAAAGTGGATGAATGGCTCTAAACTCGGTATTTTTAAGAGCGATGAGCTGGTTTTGATTTATAACACAGGATGGTTCTCTGGAATAAGATTTGGTAATGCTGACAAGACCTTCCCCCAGATGAATGGTGTGCAGCAGGAAGGTAAATTTTAGCTCAAAGCTTGTTAAGTGGAAGGTAATCCATATTTTCAAGGGGCAAGAGCATGTTTAACCCGATTTCTCTGTGATATATAGGCCAGAGGTTGGGTTGGACGGTGTCTTTCCTTTGGATTTAGGGACAGCAGGAAAAGGCTCAAACACATTTTATTTGATAGGAGCAATAAATGAATGTGTCCTCTAGAACTCTGAGCAGGATGTTTTAATTCACTTTTTATCTCTGGTAAGTTTTTGGCATCAAATCCTTTGTATAATTTTTGTTTTAAGCAGTGGATATTTAACATTTCTGTGTCACATTTTCAGAGTGCTCAGTCTGTTCCAGAGGTGCACAGCTGGAGTCTTTGAGATTTAGATTTGTCCAGTTCTCACTGAAATGTGAGGAGGTAAAGACAGAGCCATTTTTAGGTGTCTTTGAGCTGTTAAAATATTTCCTAATTCTGCCCCTGGATAATCATACACCTGCCAGGGTTTGGGGATCCATACAGAGAAAAGCAGAAATTTAAATTTGAAAATGAGAATGATCATTTGGGAGCCCCCAGCCAGTGCCAGACTTGGGGCTGCTGCTGCTCCCCAGGCCCTGGCTGGGGTTTGGGGATGGGAAGGGGCTCCGAGGCAGCTCTGGTGCAGCTGCCCCCGAGTTCTGGGTCTGAGGAGGGGCACTGGGAGCGGGAACTGCCCAGGGGAGCAGCCCCAGCTCGTGCTGCTGCAAAGCCTTGGGCTGAGGCCATCTGAGCTCAGCTGGGTGAGTGGCTTGGTTTGTTCTGTTAAGAATTATAAATCTAAATCTAAATATAAATATAATGGTTGCTGAATGACCAACAGAAAGGAGCAATGAAGTTCCCAGGACTGTAAGTGAGGATTGGAAGCGACAGCCAATTTAAAACCAAACTCCATGAGCTGTAGATTATTACCAGAAGGTTCTACAGATATGATCTGTCTGCAGAGAAATTCCAGGAATCAGGAATGTTGTTCAACTCCCGGGATTTTGCTCGAAGAGAAACAAAGGCACCACGTGAATGCCAGGGGTGCAAATTTTGAAATGGGTGTGCATGTCCCAAACTCTTCACTGCTCCAGGTTTGGGACCTCCCAGCCGATGGGGCCAAACTCCCAGCACCATAAAGGAATTCATCCCAAGTGCCTGTGGGGCCAAACTCCCAGCACCATAAAGGAATTCATCCTGGGTCAGGCACTTGGGATGAATTCCTTTATGGTGCTGGGAGTTTGGCCCCACTCCTTGAGCAGTACAAGAACTGACACTTTAAGAACTTTCAAAGCAAGTCGATTTAGGTTCTTCCTTAGATCATGGATTCTTGTGTAGTTTTTTATTTTATTTTTTATTTTTTAAAATAAATCTGTTTCTGTTTCTTCCACAGCTGGAATCAGTCCCGTGGGGTGTTTCTAAGAGCAGCTCACAAAGGCTCAGCCTGCTGAGGCGCCTGAGCTCAGCAAGGGCTGTGATTCTGTGGAAACCCCTCATTTTCCATGGATTGAAGAGATGTTCCGTGTCAGGGATGACTCCCAAGGACTGCTCTCAAAAATTGGTGATTGCTGCATCCTGGATTAGCTCCAGGTTTGCATTTTGGTGGCTCTGGGTTCCAGTCTCTCTGGCAGTGACAGTCCCAGGGATTCTAAAGCTGGCAGAGCCTGGGAGGTGCTGACTTTGTGTAGTGCTGAGCTGCGGGACTCCTTCACCTGCACCCAGGGAACCCTCACCAAAACTCCTGAATGTTCCTCCAGTCCTGATGCAAGAGATTTGGGGTGACAAGCTCAACAATGTGAGCAAAATTTGCAAGAAGCAAAGCCGGTTGTGGCAGCTGGAGAGGTGACAAGGCCGAGACAAAGCCTGCACAGCCCTCAGGGAACACAAATCCACGCAGGAGCTGCCCCCAGCACCGACCAAGAATTCAGACTGAAAACTGACAGTCCTGCTGGACATTTAATTTCTTACAGGAAATATTTTCAGTGTTAAATTTCATTAAGCTTAGAGTAACTTAAAGCAGTCTATGAACAGAGAAATGGAATGAGCATTTACCCAAAGGAGCAGCAGTTTTGCCTTCACTTAATTTTGTGCAAAATGCAGTCTGAAAATCCAGAAAGAGTCAGCTGCACATGTGATTTGATGCCTAAGTAGGATAATTTTGAATTATGGCTTATGTTAAAAAAAATAAAAAGTTCTCTTCAGATGTAAGACAAGAGAGAAAGAGGAGAGATGTGCTTATTACAGTCAAGAACTGTGATACATAGGCATCAATGATTCCATTTGTTTTATATCCTTGCTTGTCATTTTAATGGTTTATTATCAGGGATCCAGTCAAAATTGGCAATAAAAAGAACATAGCTTTACTTTGATTCAAAGTCTGCAGCAGATATGCCAGCAGAAAGGATAAATAAGGCATGGAAAACATGCTGTTAATAAGGGAAATACAAGTAGTTCTGAGCATATTTCATATGCTTTTTCTTTATTTTGGTTTCAAAGAGAGTGTTGAATGCACTTAAATTATTAAGTTATAGTGAAGAGTACCTTGAACGTGGCTTGAAATATTCCATTCTAGAGCAAACTTGGGCTTGTTCTTGTAAATCTATTCTTATAAATAATTTTCAGAGAAGAAGAAAAAGAAATATGGTCCTTTCTGATTTTGTGTACTTTCCAGGAAGGGAGGATTTTTTTCCAGTAAGAACCTTGTTGCTATTCAGTGCAATTCCCTGCTTGAAGAGAGGGGATTCCCTGGGAAATTTTGTGCCATCAGGTCTGGGTGTTGTTCCCTCCTTCAGTGGCCAAACACAGCGTGGAGGTGAGCAATAAAAAGTGACTAAACACAGTTTGGGGTTTTTTGATGCCAAAAACCTTGGCTGGCCAAGCAATGGGCTGAGGAAAGGTCAGCTGGCCCTGGGTCAGGCAATTAAACCCTGGCCTGGTTTTGGGTCACTCTCTGTCTCACTTTGGAGTCTCACAGGAGAAAATCTTGATTAAAACCCTGCCAAGTAGAGGAGTTTTGTGTACAGTGGATTCTGTGCCTCAGGTAGTCTTTGCTGACACCTGTCTTCCTCCCATGGCAGGAAGAGAAAGCAGAATATCGAATTCAGCAAATTTAAGCAGCGTGTTTGCAATTTTAAGCACCTGGAAAAATGATGGGGCTGAAATGACTCTTCTCTGGCTTTGTTGGGTCTGTGGTCACAGACACTCCTACTGCAGGTGCCTTCTAAACTGCTTTGCTCTTTTACCTCTTTCTTTTCTATTCACTAAGGGTGTAGGAAACATCCTGATTTCTTTCAAGACAGATCTACAAAACCCCAACACTGAAAACCTTGAAGCAACAGAAAAGTTTGTGGCCTCCATGGCACCACCATGGACCTTTTACCTTGGGACAGACAGACCTGCACACCCTGAAAGGGAGGAGAAGGCAGCTGGGGGTGTTTTCCTCATGGACCAGCACAAACTTGAGGTGAAAATCCATCACAGGAGAGACCCATATTGCTCTGGCACACAGAGCTGCTCTCAGCCATGGATCCGGAGCTCCCGAGGCTGCTGGGTGTGGGTGTGGGATCCGCAGGGTCCTGAGTGGGCAGTGATGGTAAAAATCCGAGGCAGCCCCAGCAGCGCAGGGCAAAGGGCATTCCCTTGGGTTCATGGGATCCCAGGGACACAACTCGGCCCAGGTGGGAACAGCCCAGCAGCACCCCCGGGTCCAACGCGGATCCAATTGGATGGAGCTCAGCAATGAGCAGATCGACCTCAAATCCCCAGTGAGAAACTGAACCAATGAGGGAACTGTCCCCCATTCTAATGACCCCCCCAAGGGAGACTCCAGCCCAGCTGAACAAACCTGTTGCAGAGAGGAGGCTCCGGGCAAGGCTGGAGCCTCTGCTTTGGAGACACTCGGGATGTTTGGTCTGCTCCCCTCAGAGAAGCCCCAAGCTGAGCTCAATCTCAGCCCCCAAGGGTTCTCCACATGTAGGGCTGAGGGACAGGGAGTGTTTGTGAAGGGGACAGGGAAAGGGAAAGGGGATAAAAATGTATCAAAAGGGGATAAAAGAAAAGACAAAAAACCATCAGGCATCAGCAGGGGCTGCTGCAGTTCGGTGACAGCCCCGAAATCCACTGGGGAGAATCAGCCCAGCAGTGGGAAAACAACAGCAAAACCCCGGGCAGGCTGAGGAGGGTGAGGAGTTAAGTGGGTGCAGCAGGCCAGGCAAGTGGGGGTGTGTTTGGTACCCCTGGCATGGAAACCTGCTGAGGGAGGCCTTGCTGCTCCCCCATTGATTGCAGGTGCATCTGGGAATATTTTGGACTTTATGACTAATGCCTGCCTGGAAGTCCCCAGACAAAGTGGAAAAATATGGTTAGTGCAAGAAAACAGAAAAGTGAGTTTCTCTTTCCAGGAGATGAGTTTGTGGATGGATCTCCTGATCTTTCCAGAAAAAAATGGGTAACAGCTGGAAAGAATCTGTGTCAGACCTTTGTGGGGGGAAAGAAGGAGAGTAAAAGGAGAGAGGGGGAGGATTTTTGTGGCTTCAAGAGGAGGCAGAGCTGAACCAGACAGCAACATCCCCCAGTCAAGCATGTCAGAGAGGCCAGGCCTCGCCTCTGCCCTCTGGAGCGTTTCACACACACACTCGGCCCTGCATGTGGCGGGTTTGTCACACAGCACCAGCAGGGCTCTGGTAGCTGAATTGTCCTTCCTGTGCTGCATCCAGGTCCCCAGACCCTGATCCTCACTCTCAGTCACCCCCTGGCCTGAGCTGGCTGCAGCTTTCTTGGTGTTGGTTCTGCTGGGCTTGACCCCAGCGCTGCCCTCTGCCTGAATTTCTTCACCTTTTCCTTGTTCTCTGCCTGCAATTCTGGTCTGGAGAGATCTGAGATCTGGGACTTTTGGACACCAAATTGTGTCTGGCTGGATCAAATCTAGGTCTCCCAAGGCCTGGGCTTATTTAGCCCTCATGGGAAGATGAATTAGCACTGACATATCCAGGGCATTTTGGGCTGACTGCGTGTGCTCCATAAATCCGACGCCTTCTGGCTGCAGCCCACGGACAGGAGAGCCCAAGTGCCCAGACATAACTCACATCACAATTCAGAGCTTAGGTACCTGCTCAAACACCCCGAGCAGCTCATGGGCACTCACTCATCTTTCCCATCCCCAGGACCCTGGGATTTACCCTCCCTTGCCAGGGAAGGCATTTGAAGGCTCCCACAGACTCTAATTTAAGAGCAGTGCCTTATGTGACCCCCTCTGAACAGGAGCCATCAATAGATCCTGCCCTTCCCTTGTCCCTGCTCGGGATGCAGGTGACCTGCTCAGCTCTGCCATGGCTTTTGGGGACAGTGCAGTGGGGCTGGGGCCATCAGGTTTTGTGTGGGCAGATTTCCCAGCTTGTTATCCCGGAGTATAAAAGACGAAAATCGCTTTCCAAAGCTGCCTGGGGAGGCTGCTCTCTGTTCCTTGGGCTGTTCCTGACTCTCTGTGCTGACTGGAACTGTTCAGAGGTGTGGGATTGAGAGCACTGGTGTGAGCACAGACAGACTGAGAGCTGCACTGAGACCTCCAAGCTGCCTGGATGGGATTGCATTCCCAAAACGCAGGAAGTGGTGATGGTGATGAGTTCCGAGGCAAAGGGCTGTGCACCAGGGAGGAAAATGGCTTTGTGGAAATGCAGCTCCCCACTGCACTCTGCCCAGAGGAGGGGACATGCAAAACCTATCAAAAGCAAAATATCCAAAGCATATCAAGCTCAGGAGAGAGTAAGTGCTCCTGCTTTGCTTTTCCTGGATGTCCTGACTCCTTCTCTGTCTCCTCAGCCCCAAGGGTGTCCCTATTCTGTGCTCTCTGTTGCTTTTGAGATCCCAAAGGCCGCCTCTGTGAGGGAGAAGGGCATTTCCAGAGGAAGGGAGGCCAGTTCTGCCTGGTGGGGTCTGGAGCCCAGAGCAGGGCCTTGGCCTGGAGCCCTTTGTTCTCTGGATCTGCTCCCTTTCCCGGGGAATTTCTGCTGCCCAGCTGCAGGCACTGGCTGGTCCCACCCAGGGCTGGGATGTGTGGCCATCAGCAGAGGGCTGAGCAGTGCTCACGTGTGCAGGGGGCCAGGACAGCAGCACCTGCAGCCAGGGAGAACCAGGAGCAGCCTCTGGAACGGGCTCCTCACAGGCAGCAAGGCAGCAGAGCCTCAGCCTTGGGGAGCTAAAGGTGCTGCTGGTGGGGCTGAAAACACCCCGTGCAACACTGGGGACTGGTATCCAGCCCCAGGGCAGTGATGCCGGCACCTCTGCTTCGGAATGGGCCAAAAGGAAATTCCTGGCAAAGGCTATGGATTACTGCCACAGTGTATTCAGTATATTCACAGCCTGCTCATTCCGTATCTCTATTTCCCCAGTTATTTTTGATTATCTGGCTGCAGCTGTGAAAACAGTGGGCTTGTGAATACTTGCCCTCTCTTCGAGTTTGGTCCACACTACGAAGATTGTAATTCTGAGAAGCTTAGGACATTGCAGACGAAAAAATATCCATGTTAGGGATCCCTGGGTACAGCGGGGATTTCTAAGCAGCAAGGTAATAAATACAGGGGTGTACAAGTTCCACTGGGTAGTGATGTGGGCAGCCAAAGGCAGGGGGCTAAAGTCAGGGCAGGAGATATTAATGACTGTGGGTCTGCACTGTAAATTCGCTTGTGCAGCCAAGGAGAGGGCCAGGGTGTCAGGGCGAGGAGGATGTTGTCATTCTGAGCAGAGGGACACGGGGCAGTGAGGGTTTCCTGCCCCTTGGAAGATGAACTCCATGCTCAGCCCGGTGCTCCAAGGGCAGGTGGCACCCGGGCACAGCTGGGCAGAGCCAGGACTGCGCTGCTCAGCCTGGGGATGCTCGGGATGCTCAAACCAGGCCTTTCCTCACGGCTCCATTTCCTCATTCCTCCCCCCAGGGGAGCCAGGGAAACAGGGTGGGGGTTTTGGTGGTGGTTGTTTGAATTGATGCAATGTTTCAGCTGCTGCAGTGGTTCTGGGATTGGTGTTTTGAGGCAGAGTCTCATTCCTCTCACTATTCAGCTGGATTTTGGAGAATATTGTCACTTCTCAAAGTGGCACTGCTTTGTAAAAGTGGGAAGTGGCTGCTGCCTGGCTCTGCCTGCTGTCCTGGCTGTCCTGGCTCCCAGGGCTGTCCTGGCTGTCCTGGCTCCCAGGGCTGTCCTGTCCATCCTGGCTGTCCTGCCTGTGCTGGCTCCCAGGGCTGTCCTGGCTCCCAGGGCTGTCCTGNCGTCCTGCTGTCCTGGCTGTCCTGGCTCCCAGGGCCGTCCTGCTGTCCTGGCTGTCCTGGCTGTCCTGGCTGTCCTGGCTGTCCTGCTGTCCTGGCTCCCAGGGCTGGACTCGGCAGTTCTGCCTTTCACCTCTGTGCCCCTCCCAGGCAGCACAGTCTGATTTGCAGGCGTGGGAGCACGCTGGGGTTTTCCTCCAGCACAGACCCCTGAAATATGTGCAGGTCAGATGCTCGTTAGTCAGACAGAGAAAACACAACATCCTAATTAGCCAGGGAGTTGTTCGGGGTTGTGTGTGCACTGGATGGAAATTAACATGTTAAAGAAACAACTGTGGTGGTGAACATCTTTTAATTCAGTTTTTTTTAAATTTAACCTACCAATTTTATTGCTTATTTGGCATGAGCCGAAATTGTGATTTTTTTTTTTTTGTTTGTTTGTTTGTTTGGTTTGTTGGGTTTTTTCCCCTTTTTCACCGCTTGGTTGGGATCTATTTGATGCTCCGGGTCTGACTGTCAGGCAGCTGCAGCTCTGCCCTTGACACTCAGGTTGTGAGTTTGCCCACAAGGGTCGAGGATTTACAGCAGCTGATGGGAGTCTGGGCTGCGTAAGGAATGCAGGATGAGGCAGGCACTCCACACAGCCCTACCTTGTTTATCTCAGAGTGAACCAGGAACCAAGAGGAAAGGAGAAGGTTTTATGAGCTTTGAATGAAAATGGCAGAAGGTTTTATGAGCTCTGAATGAAAATGGCACTAGTCCATCTTTCCATGGATCTGTCAGTCTGTCCTTCTGCCTGTCTCCCCAGCTGTAGGACTGGGGCATTTCTAATTTTCCATGTTGTAAGAAGCAGCATCACGTGATAGAACCACCTAATTACCTCATCACTCCTTGCAAAATGATGATTTCCAGGTGTTTTATTAAAGCTTGGCACAGCAAGTGCCTGGAGCCAGCCGGCACCTCGGTGGCAGGGATCCTTTGGAGATTCATTGCTTTCTTCTGTGTTCCTCTCATAACCTCTGCTCGTTGCCTTTGATGCTGATGTTCTGGTTTAATAGGACTCATCCTTTTCCTGCAGGAACATCAGAGGGCTGCGAGTAAGAGTTTGTTCAGCTTTAGTTCCTTCTTTCTGTCAACTACAGGTACCTTTTAGCTGGTTTATTTTTTTTCCTCTGGGTTTTTATTTTTTCTCGTTCCCCATCAGTAGATGTGTACCAGGGAACAGGATCTCTTAAGAGCTTTATTTCAGAACCTAAAGGAAACAGTGCCTGTGCCGTATTTTTCCATAGCTCTGGGGAGTTATGGCAGTTCAACCTTTAAATACCCACTAGTGCCACTAGCTGACAGCCCCGAGATTCTCTCATCTTTTGAGAGCATTACTCATTCCTCCTCCTATTAATAACTGCAGCGGAGCTGTTAGTTCATTTTTACTCCGGGTGATTAATTTAATAGTATTTATTTTTAACTTAATTTGTTTTCTTCTTGATGCCTCTTCTTTTTTTTTCAGTGCTCTTTCAATAGTCAAAATCTCCTTTCAACTCTGTCAGAGGTAAGATGGTGACTCGTAGATTTTGACTGCTGGGTCAGTATTTTTCCCCTCCTATTTTTGGGAAGAAAGGGATGAACAACAGCAGTGTCTTGGCTGTCCTCTGGTAACTGATCCAAGGTATCTGGAGCCCGGCCAGCCCGTGGGAGGAGTGGGGCCAGGACGAGGTGCAAGGCAGGGCAGCTGAGCTCTCCCTGGCACTGGGAATGTGCATTTCTCACCCCCATGGCCCCAGCCTTGAATCCCCCAAGTTCTGGAGCAAAGCTGCTCCTGCAGCTCTTGGAGCGCTCCCTGCTGCTCCTGGAGGGTTGGTGGAATCCTGAATCCAGTCCCTAAGTTCCTCACAAAGCTGCGGTGGATTGGGTGCGAATCCAAGGAATTTGTTTTACTTTATCCATATTCACTTTCAGTGTTTGCTGTGTCATAGCTGCAACCTTCCTCAAGCTGGTATAAACACCCATTTGCTTTTGTGCTTTGAATCCTAAAATGTATTGATTTTTATCACTTGGATATCAGTGAAACTCTGTCTCTACACGCACCAACAATGAAAAAAAATCACTAGACAGACACAGTTAATATCTGCAGGAAGAATTTAATAAATCCTTATTTTAAAAAATAGTGATGTATTTTTACTCTATAGATACTTACTTATCTTGCTGTTAAATTTGTGTTAAAAGAAGAAAAGAAAATGTTTTTGAGTTTTGGTGAGAGAATAAATAAAGGGTGAAGAATGGTGGGCATAGTTACTGTGACCAGCCTGCTCAGCTCTCTAGAACCGTGCATCAGTGTCTCTGAAAAACAAAAGATGAAAACAAAAACCATAAAACAAATATTACCTTAGAGCACAGAGCAGATATCTAATAAAAACATGTTGACAGTAAAACCATAAGCAGTTATGATGCAGTCCAAACAGAGTGAGTGAATACAATGTTCAGGGCAGAGCTGTTGTGTTTCCAGGTGGGATCAGGGTTGGTGTGAGGGCAGGAATTGCCACTTTTCCTCTGGGCTGCTTCCACTGGAATTCCCTGGGACAAGGTTCTGCCTCTCAAGCCCGCTGCTCCAGATTTACACCCCCAATTAAGGGCAGGTGTAATTTACAGCTGTTTGGTCAGGGTGTTGCAAATGTTTGGCTTTGGGCTGGCTTAATGAGCTGGCTCAGGTTATGAATCAAGTGCTCTGTTCAGCACAGGGACGGAACTTGGGGATGCTATTGGCAAGTGCAAAATGTGTTTGCAAGGTCACACAGTGACTGCATAACCCAGCACTTCAAATGTAAGGAAGAATGATGCTTTCCTGGCTCCATGGAAGGAGCCTTTGCTCAGTTAAGCAGCAGACACAGCGTGATGTATCTTGAGGTACTGCTGAATTTCTACATTTTAAACATTTGTTAAAAGATGCATTGACATAAAACAGGCAGGGTTTGCATCCCCAGGCACACACGGAAGGTCAGGGAGGGCTGGGATCCCACAGGCAGCCCGGGGTGCTAAAGGGTCATGTCCAGGTGTGTTGCAGCCAGGAATATTATGGTAGCCCAGAAATATTACAGGAAATTAATCCAGCAAATGTATTCTTCCAGGGTTATCAGCTCATCTGAAGTAGCATCAAAACTCAGCCCATAATAAAATCTCTTCAGCGTTTGTTTCTCTCAGGGTTACCAGGAGCACCGTGGCCCAGAGGAGCTCTCTGCATAACGAGAGACCTGCCTGGTGAGAGACGCTGGATGGGGGCTCCAGCTGCTGCCTGGTGAGAGACAAACTGCATTTGGCATCAAAAATGGGAGCAGCAGACTTCTCTAGATGGATCCATAAATTGTCAGGCGTGATTCATCAGCTGAGGGCACTGGAATTTTTGGCGGTGATGAAATCCTGCAGAGTCACACGTTTAACAAACTCTGCTGGCTGATGGCTTCCACAAAAGTCAGAGTGAGCCCCGGCTGCAGCTCTGGGACATTCTGCCTTCCAGAGAGCTGGTCCAGGCTTCTTCACAAGGTTGCTGCTCTGCCATCCCTCTCCCACCCCAACAAAGGACCAAACCCGTTCCTGGTGTCTGCAGAGAGCTCTGGGAAGGCTGCACCAGACACTCCATGAGTGGAGCACTGGTGGGAGCCCTGTGTCCGTGGGTGCGTGGGCACCGAGGCAGGGCAGGGACTGCCTGGTGTTCCAGCCTGCTGGAATGCAGCTCTTCCTGCCTGGGTATGGGTGAGATACACCCCCAGCAGAACATTAAACAGTTCATCTGAACGGAGACAGGGATCCTGCCAGGAGATCTGCAATACAAACCAGAATATTTTCACCGGGTTTTGAGATTTACTCTTCTGTATGCAAATAATAAACCCAGCAGCAGTGTCTTCCTTTGCTTTTTCTTCAGACTGTAATTGAGAATTCTGGTTCTAGATCACAGATTAACTGGGAGGGAAATAGAAGTCACTGTTAAAACATTAATATAACGGGGGGAAAAAATGGAGAGAATTCCTCAATGCACACTGGAGTCTTCAGTCACTCTGATTAGGAAAGTCTGAGTTAACAAAACCTAGAATCAGTTTGTTTTATACAAGAGAAGTTCCCTAGGGGTTCATTGTTACCAAGCTGCAGTAACAGGAAATTCTGTGATGAACTCGCAAAATTGCCTGGACAAACCACTTTGAGTGGTGCCATTGCTTCACTTTCTGAGGGAGCACGAGCTCAGCAGGGAAGAGTGAAAATGCATTTTGGAGGGGCTGATGGAACACACCCTGACAGTAAAATCTGCAAGAAACCCACTGATTTCTACCTTGTACATTCTGTCCCAAAATGACTGCAGTTTGTGTTTGGGAAATCCCCCAGTGGTGGTGGTGGCAGTGCTGCAAACACAAAAATAATCCATGGCAGCACTGAAGCTCAGGGGCTTCCACCTGTCCAGGCACAGGCAGAATATTTATGGGCCAGCTCTAAAAAATGTTTGCAGTCCATTGACTGCTTCACTTTTGTGGTCATGGCCATGAAAATATGGAGACTACTCTGCTACTTGGTGACTTTGACTTTAAAAAAACCCCATCCAATGAGTATGAGCCACCTCATGACAGGCTCTTGTGTCGTGGCAAGTAAATATTGCTAATTAGCTACCAGAGCTAAGCATTTTTGATCATGGGCAGTTGCGATTGGGGCTTATTTAGTGCATCATTAGGTTGGAAAAAACATTTTTCCCTGGAGTAATTCGTTGTCTGCATCTATGAAATTGGATGAATACAATGGTTTTATTGACTCCTTGTTGGAGATGCTCCCTTAAATACGACTCAGGGCGTGCCCAGTTTGGAGTTCTCATGTTTGGGGGAACTGCATTTGCTAGAAGTGATGGGAAAAGCTGATTAGTTGGTGAAATTGAGCCAGATGAATCTTGAAGGGATGTGCTACACACGGCAGGTTAAATTCTGCTTTGTGCTGAAGCTTGCTGCTGAATTGTCAAGGGTTTATGCTATAAATATGGTGTCTTAATAGCCACTTTTTTTCCCCTTAACTCACCTGAAAGTTATCGTATATTAAGATGCTGACTTCTCCGAGTACCTTGATACTTCCTGCAGGGGAGATAATGGTAAGTTATTGATGCATTTTGACAGCTTTTCAAACACGTTGTCTGCGTGAGGCAGAGCTGTACAAAATGTAGCCTTGCAGACGTTAACATGTAATTTGTCATTGCGGGAACAGTAAAACAAGCCGGGAATGTGTCTCAATTTTGTGAGCAGCAAATGAACAAAAAAAAAAAAAAAGAAATCAGATCTCTCTGTGAGACACTTCTTGCTCCTGGCACAGAGGAGGCCTGGGGAGAGTGTTGAGCTCCGGGGCTGGGGCAGGGCGGGAGCAGCCGAGCGTGAGGATGGTGATGGTGACAGTGACAGTGACATTCTTCTGATCTGCTCCTGGAACAGCTGCTGGCCCAGCCACTCAGCTGACCCAAGAAGTTCTTTCCTCTTTTTCTTCCTCATTCCCTCTTTTCCCCTGGCTCCTGCCGTGCCCTGGCCGTGCTGGCTGCCGAGGAGGGGGTGCCAGCCATGCTTGTGTCACGAGTGCTCCGGTGGCCAGGTCCTCCTGCCTTTCGTGTCCTTGGCTCAGAACTCCCTGTACCAGGAACCCCGTGTGTAAGCAAAAATCCTGGGAATCTGGAATGTTTTAAAGCTGAGCCTGGGATATTTTTACCCTTTTTTCAATGCAAGCTATTAAACCCTCTTTCACACAGGGCAGGTTTTTGATACAAGGTCAACACAAAAACTTCTCTATTATAAACCCCCGTATCTCCTCTTTCACTGCAACAACCTCTGTGAGAACAGCTCAGAGCAGGCCTTGATCTGGCATTTAATATCCTGAGAGAATCACAAGGTTGTGAATATTGGGTTTGGAAGTTGCCACTGATTTCAGTTCACCAGAACTGATGCTCGTGTCCCTAATGAGAAGGGCTAATTACAGGCAGCTAAATGGCAATGTCCACCAGAGCCCTCCCGACGCTCTGAGCCCCAGAGGAGGCTGTTTTGTTCTTCCTGTCCTGTGAGGCCAGTAGCATCCATGATATTTCCCACATTAGAAGAACAAGAATTCAATTAATGCCTGTCTTTAAGCACCTGGACAGTTTCCAGCCAGTATTTCAGAGTGTGGCTTAAATGAACACTCAATAAATGGAAAAATATCTGTTTTCTTCCATGGCATCAGCAGGGCATCAAAAGGACTCAGTGGGATATTTGTCTTTTATTTACCAAGCAGTGGGTTTAGACTGAGCCACCTCCCTGGAAGGAGAGAAAATTCTGAGACAGAAACAGGGTTCCTGAACTTTCCTTGGTGTCTCTGTGTGTGAGACTGGGTGAAGCCTTAGGAGATTCATCCAGGGAGTGGTGGAGTAGCAAATTTTCCCCTTCCCAATCCCCCTTCCCCCTGTCCCCTAATCCCCCCTGAACAGTTTAAGAGCCTTGGTCAGTACAAATTAATTGATCTGGATGGATAAAGGTGTTTATGGTAACAGGGAAGAGAGCGACTTCCTAGCTGAGGAAGAGGAAGAAGAAAACAATGAGAGGTTTGGAGAGAAAATACGAAATGTGATGTTTGCCTGAATGGCTTGGGAATGTCTGGTGCCGTTTTTACACTTCTGGTGGTTCTGATTTGTGGCCATGAAGGACAAGGAGGCACAATTGAGTCTATGTGGGTGCAGGAAGGATGAGACAATCAGCTAAGGAGGAGGTGAAGAAAAAATTAGGAGTAGGGAACAGGACACAAAAAGGAAAGAACCTTATGGAATGAGGAAAAGGGAAACCAGAGAAATTATAGAGAGATAGGAAAGAAAAGGTGGGAAACAGGAAAGAAATAAGGTGGAGAACTAGAAATACTCAGGAAGTAAATAATGAACTATCCTTAGAAATGACAATGGTAAAGGAAGAGATACAAACTTATTTTTGTGGACTTTTTAAACCCACATGCACTTGTGTCTCTGGTTTATCTTTCAGCTATTTCAGGCAGGAATACTGAGCTCTGAGATGAGTGAAAGTTGGTTTGAACCTTTATAAATCTGGATTTATAGCAGTGGAAACTCTGGCCTCATGGGTCAGAGCTGATCATCCTGACTGTGTGCCTGGCGTGGGAGCAGCCCCCAGCAGGGTGAGCACCAGGGAGGTTGGAGAACCATCCCATGGGAGGTTTTTCCAGGCTGGTGGGTGCCAGGGATGATTTGCAGATTGATAGGGGATCTTGTTCTGACACCAGGCAGCCCGTGGCTGTCACAGAAACCTTTCCCCAGGTTTTTATTGTATTTAGGCTTGTAATTTAGTTCCATCTCCAAGCACACCTGAAGCAGCTTTCCTCAAAGCAGCAGGAAATAGATAAAAAATGCAAATGCAGCCACATGACATTGTACCAATCTTCTTAAGGAGTTTGATTCATTGAGATGATGTCTATCCCTCTTTTTTATCTGGGCTGCAATGTTGATTTTTTAAGCATGTTTTTAGCAGTTCTCCTGGCTGTGTGAGGGCAGGGGGAAGGAAAGAGGTGGAGGCAGAGAGACCCACGGGGTGTGGAGGTTCGTGAGGCGCAGAGGGAGAGCAGAGCACAAGCCCAGGGATCCTGGCACTTCCAGAGGCACTGGGAAGAACTGGGTGCCCCTGAGGGACAATGGCAGCGATGCCAGGGACATTTCTGGCCTGGGGGAGTCTGAGGGGACAATGGCTGCAGAGGCCTCCTCCTGCCGCTGAAGCTTCTGCACCCCTGTGCAGCAGAGACAGAAGGAGAAGAGGAGAACTTGAACAGTTCAAATGCTGACAGTTGGCATCGCTGAGAGAATGGATGCAAATGGCATAAAATTAACAGATTACGTCCTGCCAAGTTTGTTCTTAATTGGTGTCATTCAGGCGTCCTCGGCAGGCATTGTACCAGCAGCAACTCAGCCTCCCGAGGTTCCTCCCGGTTGGAATAAGACAATGCAATTCCTCAATAAATCTGAGAGATGGAACTGTTCGGTTTTTTTCCTGAAATGTTGTCTTGGTGATGTTTTTGGGCTCACTCTTGCCAAGTGCTGGGTGTTTCAGCTCCCAATTGCCTCAGAGGCAGGTGGGGCCCTCAGCTCTTTTGCACCATCAGCTTTGTGTTCAGGACTCCCATCTCCCCAGGAAGGTGTGTTTGTCCCCTCAGCTTTGTGTCCAGCACTCCATCTCCACAGGAGGGTGTGTTTGTCCCCTCAGCTTTGTGTCCAGCACTCCATCTCCACAGGAGGGTGTGTTTGTCCCCTCAGCTTTGTGTCCAGCACTCCATCTCCCCCAGGAGGGTGTGTTTGTCCCATCAGCTTTGTGTCCAGCACTCCATCTCCCCAGGAGGGTGTGTTTGTCCCATCAATGTTTTGTCCAGCACTCCATCTCCCCAGGAAGGTGTGTTTGCCTCATGGATGGAAAGGTATGTGGGCAAAAGTGAGAGCTGCCTGTCCTCTGCCTTCTCCTGAGGGCCTGGGGCACCACTTCTGCTGAAGTGGAGTCAGTGGCAGCTTCCAAACCCAAGAACACAACCTCGTGATCCTCTTAGAATATTCAATGCCTCATCAGGTCCCACTGTCAGCAAATAAATCTGAAATAAATGTTAGCACCTGGAATTAGAACATAATCACAGGTTTGGTTAAAAAAAAAAAATCCTAATCTGCTCTCCCACTGGCTTGATGGATACTAAATGAGCCTTAGGGGTTTATTTTGTGACTGACCTGCAGATTCAGGAAGCTTTAAGAAAGAATTGACATAGGGGATGTTTTGTGGCTTATTCTGTGTGAGTGCCTGACATGTCTTTGACAGGACTAAATTTAACACCTTTAAACGTCCCACGATGTGTTTGGGATTGGGTGACCCATGCAAGGGCTTGGAGACTTGGATTTTGCTTTCCTCTGGATTCGTTTCACCTCCCTGTCTCAGTTTTTCCCTCCTCCAGAGTTAGTTAAATAAATATGTTGTAAAACTTCATGAATATTTTTGATGTTTTTGAATCCCTGAGTGAAACATAGAGGTCTGTGAAAGTATCATTTGAGAGCTCAGATTCCTGAGAGTATTCCTGGTCACTGTTACAGCTGGAAAAACCAGAACTCCTGGCCATGGGTTGCTTAGGGAGGGCACTGTAAAACACAAAGCACCCGTGTACAGTAAACTCGAAAGAGTTCATGTAATAAGGAATAGAATCTGTTCACCAAAAGCCACAAAGCATTGTTTTTGGTATTTTATTTTCTGAAGAAACAGAATACAGGCTGCAGTTAAATGAAGATATTTAATCTGCGCCTCTGTGTTGTCTCGGTGGCTGCCTCCTCCTTTTTAGGATTTGGATATACAGATCTGAAATAGAGAAAACAGCAGTGCAAACCAGCCCTCTCAGTGTGAGCATTCAGCATTTTTCAAGCAGCAGGGAGGGACAGAAACTGCACTGGAGGTTTACCACCTCCATCACCCCCACCAAGGCAAGCAGCAGCAGCGAAGTCCTGGGGCCTCTTTGCCTGTCAATTCCAAAGCAAACAGATTGTTCCAGGGCTGGGTTACCCTGTAGTGAGATTTTAATGAAAGTTTCAGGCTCGCTTGAATGTTTTTAAGATAGTGCCATAAACATTTCCTCCAACACAGCCAAGTGCAGAGTGAATTGCTTTGATTTACCTCCCCGAAAAGAAGAGTGTAATCGGTTCTTATAAAGACGAGTGACACCCGGCAAAGGCCCCACTGAAACAGGGCATTGAGAGCTTTTATCTCTGCCTGGAGAGGATGGGAAACCAAAGCTGGCAGCAAAGGGTGTTAACTGTTTCACTGCTGGAGGCCCTCCCACTGCAGTGGTGCTCTGGGATCACTGACATTGTAACGGGAGCTGACAAAGAACAGAGCAGCTCCTTTTCCTGTAGCACCAACCCCACTCACACACCTGTGCTCACCGAAGTGGGATATTTATCATTGCTCATCCTTTTCCAGGAATTAGGACCTGGGAACAAAGGGCACACGAAGATCTAGATTCCAGGAGGAATTCTTTCCTTTGATCCAAATAAAGTTCAGATGAAGTCCATGGAGCAATTCCTCACTCTCCTCCATCCACGGCATGTGCAGGCGAGGAGGAGGCCACTTCAAAGGACTCAGAAATGGGCAAATTGTTCCCTGCAGGAGCAGGGGCCAGCATATGGCCTGACAACGTGTGGATCACCCTGAAACCCTGCCCAGGACACGTCCCTGGCCTCATTTTCTGCAGGATTCTCTGAAATCTGTGCTCCTCTTGTGCTTGTGAATTGGGATTTGTACTTATAGTGCTTCGTATTTTTGCATGGAAAATAAATGAGCTCGGGGAAAATCTTTCCACACCCTTAAAGAGCTCAGGAAAGGTGACAGCTACAGACAGCAGGATTTGGAGGTCACCTCCTC
This sequence comes from Pomatostomus ruficeps, assembly GCA_013400735.1. Taxonomy (NCBI): domain Eukaryota; kingdom Metazoa; phylum Chordata; class Aves; order Passeriformes; family Timaliidae; genus Pomatostomus; species Pomatostomus ruficeps. The sequence goes on from VYZT01010675.1 coordinate 64,230, forward strand.
ACACACTTGGATACCTTTTTTAAAAATGCAGATGCCTATGACTTTGCTTCCAGCGTTTTGCTCTGTTATAACCGAGTGTGAAAGGTTTGGGAATTGTGAGGGACTCTGGCCTCACCTGAGAATTCTGCAACTGATGTCAAGGTCTCAAAAACTTGTTGATATTATCTGGTGCCTTTTTTTTATGGTGAAAATGTTAATGCTGCAATTACTGAGAAAGACAAACCTGGGACTTGTAAAACAAAACAATAACAGCCTTGTAAACAAGTGTCTGTATGATTGCTCTTGACATTTTAATTTGCCACTTGTTAAAAGTCCATTTCCTTGACCTGAAGAGCCTAAATTTGAATGAATTGGAGCATCTCGCTGCAGCAAGATTGCTAAAACTACTCCTCAAATGGCATAAACAATACTGACCGAGAGGAGGTATTTGATACACAATCATCTTGGAATAACAATCTGTTGTTTTGCAGTCGATATCCTTCCGGAGCCCGTTTCCAAGCACACCTCTGTGTGCGCTCTCTTCAGCGTTGATTTTCTGTGGTTCCTTGGCACGAAGCTGCTCCCAGGCTGGTGCTGCTGGCCCGTGTCACAGCCTGGCTCTGCAGAGCCCTGCAGAGGGCTTTGTTGGCCAGCCCAGCATCTGTGAAATGCTCCTGCTTTCCATTTCCCGTTTTCCAGGGGGATCGGGAGAGCTGTGCCTGGGGAAGTGGGGGCAGAGCTGTCGGATGTCAGGCAGGGAAGGGAATATGCGTGAAGGGAAAAGCAGCACGGTGAGGCCCTGGAGCCTCCCGTTCTCTATCAGATGGTGCAGGGAAGAGAAGCAGAAATAATTCACACCCCCAGTGCCAGGGTTTCACACGGGAGCGAGCAGAGAGGCTCTGCTGCTCATAGTGATGCCTTATGGGGCTACCTAAAGACAGAGGCCAGACAAAATGGAGAGAATAAAAAGCATTCTATTGATTGCAGGGCCTTCAGGGACATTTAGGGCAGCCAGACCCCACCCAGGGGCTACACCCTAAATGGATGGTGGGTCACGAGTTTTTTTCATTCTAAGTTTGGTCTATTTGCATATCAGGGGTTAATCCTCCAATTACAGCTTCAGGTAATGAAATCATTTACCCCAAGTCTGTCCCCCTTTTTAGAGGCTCAGTTTCCATCTTTGGGGGCCTGGGCCAACGAGGTCTCCTCGAGTGCAGCCTGGAGAGGATTTGTTGTGTCTGAGCAGGATGGGAGAACAGGAGCTCCCAGCCCGTGGGGAGTTTGAGAGTTCCACACTAAAGCAGGGCAGGAGCTGGGAAATAGAAAAACTCAATCCTAAGGCATCAGTAGGATGACTCTACACTTGGGTAATTCCTCAATTGTCATGTAAATTTTGGCGTAAGCCAATACAAAGTCCCAACACGTGTTCCTCTTGCAGAAGATAAGCTCCACTCACCGGGGCTGCACTGCTGTACAGGAAGATGCATTGTGATGGAAATTCTGCTGCATCTCCTCTCACCAGCTCTACTTCCCTGAGCCTTCTGCCTCTGCCAGCTCCCTCTTCCACCTCACAGGGTTCATCCAGCAGCCGTGTGATCACTTTTAATTGCAGAGGAACCTGGTTCACTGTGTGCTGTGCAAAGCTGAAGGGCACAGAGATGTCTGTGTTGCCATTCTTCCCTCAGCACAGGACCCTGCACCAGTTGTCTGTGATTCATTTGGAATCGATAGTTCTTTAAATGTACGGCAGAAAGTGTGATTTAAAGTCAAATTCATCCAGATACATTTAACAGTGCTTTAAAAAATTTATTACCAGCTGAACTGGTAGCAAAATGGCCACGCTGCTTATGATTTGGCTGGTATCCTGACTTCCCCGCTTTCGAGATTATTTTTGGATAGTTTGGCAAATCTGTACTTTCAGGCAGTTCAGCACATCTCCTCGTAATACAACATAAATTGAACTGTAAAACCTAATGGGCTGGAATACATCAGGGCTTTAAAGACTTATGGCCAATTCTATATATTTTGTGCAGAGAAAGAGGCTCTCAGCCCCAGCTCTGTCATAGGAAAACTCGACCTGAAGTTGAGGAACTGTCCAAGCGTTCCTGTAATGGCAGTCTGTCTGCTCTGGGGAACGACCTGGCTCCTCTCGAACTGCAGTCCTTACACGGAAATTCTGATTTAATCCCCTCTTCTCGGGGCTGACGCTGTTGCTCTTGCTGAATGTGCTGCGCTGAGGAGAGGAGAGAAGGGCAAAGGTGGAGCTGTGAGCAGCTCAGCAGAGGAGGACAAGGGGCAGGGAGGCTTTGCCAGGCTGCTCAAGCAGTCGCTTGGCACTCCTGACGTTGCCTTTGAGCCACCTGTGTGTGGCAGGAGCCAGCCATCCTCGGGCAGCAGATGTCCCCTGCTTTCCGTGCTCCAGTGCCTGCTCAAGCGGGATGTGTCAGATTGAGGAATGCCACCTCACCGAGCCACAGCCTGTCCCAGTGCCAGGCTGGCCCTGCCCTGCTCCCAGAGCTGCTCGGCCGTACTTTGGTGGCGGCGTCTCCTCGGGGTGGCACCCCCAGAGCCAGGGCACTGTCCCTGTCTGTGCGCCCAGGGCACCTGAGCTGCCCCAGCCTTTCCCTTGGAAACCCTTCTGACAGAACAAACCTTCCAAACCCCAGCCCAAATCCTCACCTCCCATATCCCAACATTCCTTTTGATGCCTGATGGTTTTTGTCTTTTCTTTTTATCCCCTTTTATACATTTTGATCCCCTTTCCCTTTCCTTGTCCCCTTCACAAACACTCCCTGTCCCTCAGCCCTACATGTGGAGAACCCTTGGAGGCTGAGATTGAGCTCAGCTTGGGCCTTCTCTGAGGGGAGCAGACCAAACATCCCGAGTGTCTCCAAAGCAGAGGCTCCAGCCTTGCCCGGAGCCTCCTCTCTGCAACGGGTTTGTTCAGCTGGGCTGGAGTCTCCCTTGGGGGGGTCATTAGAATGGGGGACAGTTCCCTCATTGGTTCAGTTTCTCACTGGGGATTTGAGGTCGATCTGCTCATTGCTGAGCTCCATCCAATTGGATCCGCGTTGGACCCGGGGGTGCTGCTGGGCTGTTCCCACCTGGGCCGAGTTGTGCCCCTGGGATCCCATTAACCCAAGGGAATGCCCTTTGCCCTGCGCTGCTGGGGCTGCCTCGGGTTTGTGCCAGCCCTTGAGGCATCACTTTGTCCCAGAACCCAGGATGGACGTTGGAGTGCAGGAATGAACTGCCTCGCGTTGGGGGTGATCTCATCTCCCTTCCTTGGACCTTTTCCTGGTGCAGTTGGTACAAAACCCATCTTGGCTGTTTTCTTCTCAGCCTTTTGCTCCACATTTCAGTGCCAGCAGTCCCAGCCATCTGCACCCCAAGGGAAGCAAGTCAGCTTGATGTCAGTTATGTGGAAAATCAAGGGAAAAAGAGATGGCCCTGACTCGAATAAAATGCCATCAGTTCTACACGATCTAAGTCTGCTGTCACAGATACAAAGAAATTTCGATTTTGCAGGGGGACCAGGATGAAGTTTTTGGGGGGTGGAGGAGTTTTTTGTTTGTTTTTTGGTGTTGTTTCATTGGACTTTCTTGTTTGTTTGTCTTTTGTTTTTAACCTAAGCCGTTTCCAGGAGTGCCAAAGACATTATTTACATAGTGATTATAATAAATTATTAATGTTAATTAATTAAACATATATCATGTTCCTACAAGTGTAATAGAAACTTATCTATGAATTGCTGCTGATCATTTGTTTGTACATTGACTTGATACAGATGTCTGAGTATTTCACAAGTGTAAATTAATTCAGGCTCGCTGCTTAGTTTTAGATAAATATAATAAAATATGATATGATTATAGTAATATAATTATTTTTAAAGAATAAAGTAGGTTGCCACTACTGTTTAATAAGTGTTTTTTTAAGTACTAGGGCTGCTGGAGCCAGATTTCTGTGACGTTTGTGTCTGAGCTGACTGACCTTTCTGGTTGGATTGTCACAGACTCATGGGATGCTTTGGGTTGAAGGGACCTTAAAAATCTCATTCCATCCCCTGCCATGGCAGGGCCACCTCCCACTGTCCCAGGCTGCTCCCAGCCCCAATGTCCAGCCTGGCCTTGGGCACTGCCAGGGATGCAGGGGCAGCCCCAGCTTCTCTGGGCACCCTGGGCCAGGGCCTGCCCACCCTGCCAGGGAACAATTCCTGCCCAATATCCCAGCCAGCCCTGCCCTCTGGCACTGGCAGCCATTCCCTGGCTCCTGGCCCTGCAGCCCTTGGCAATTGTCTCTCTCCAGCTTTCCTGCAGCTCCTGCAGGCCCTGCAAGGCCACCCTGAGCTCAGCCCAGAGCTTCTCCTGTGCAGCTGAACAATCCCAGCTCTCGCAGCCTTTCCTGCCAGCAGAGCTGCTCCATCCCTCTGCTCATCCTGGGGCTCCTCTGGCCTCTCTGCAGCAGCTCCAGCTCCTCCCTGTGCTGGGCCAGGGCTGGGGCAGCTCTGCAGCTGGGGGCTCAGCTGAGGGGCAGAGGGGCACAATCCCCTCCCTCCCCTGCTGCCCACGCTGGGGTTTCGGGGCTGGGGCAGGTCCAGCTCCCCCCTCCAGCCCTGACTCTGCAGAGCAGATCTGGATCCCTGCCTGAGCCCAGCCAGGAGCCAGGGAGGGCTGGCAGGGGGTGACACCGTATTTCTCCCCTTGGAGCCATCCCAGACCTGTCCTGGGCACAGCTCCCACCCAGGCAGGGAAAACGCAGGAATTCTTTCTCCAAATGCATTTGTGTCCTTCAGTCCCCTTGGGTCAGACGGTCTCTTCAGCCCTGGGAATTACTGGCTGCAGACACCATCCACCCCACAAAGCACAAATTAAGCAATTATTGGGGATCTAAAAACATACAGAGGGGAGGTGGCAATTTCCTTCCAGATCTGGGCATTCCTTGGGCTGGGAACCAAATTGTCTGGAGCTTGTATGGCCTTTACTTCAGTGCCCCCATGGCACAGGAGACTCCAGCCAGGCTTTGCCTCAGCTCTCACCGAGAATGCAAAGAGGCACCAAAAAAGCAGAAAAGTTGCCCTGAGTCTGCCTGCTCAACAAACAGATCGAAACTGGGGGTGCTGCAGGAATATTTTAATATCTAGTTTAATATCTGAATATATTTTGTAAATCTAACCTTTCGCTTTCGGTGTACCTGCCTTCTACTGAGTGTTATGGCTTGCATGAAACACTAAATATAAATTGTGTGGTGCGTTATAATACTAATGTATTCTGAATTTATTAGTTCTCAGTCTATCCTCTGAGAACCTGACAATGAATATTAAATAAAGCTGCTGTCACAAAAGCATTTCACATTATAGCCTTGGATAATTTGTAATACACTGAATATTTTGCATTTAATGAAAAATCATTGGCTTGCATCTACTGCTTTAGAATTAGTTTGGGACCAAGATAGCCAAGGCATTAAATGGCTTTATGTCAGTAAGTACATATGGTTTTTGGGTTTTCTTTCGTGCGAGTTCTTTATTTGGTGCAATTCAGACATAACTAATATTTATGAAAATTACTTGTGCAATGAGCTGTAACTGTTTCAGGAATTCTTTTCTTTGTCTTTATGGTCCATAGATTTTTCTCACTTTGACGGGGGTTTTTTTGTGCAAATAATTCAAATTATTCTTTTCATTTTAATATGCTCTAATCAGTATGTATCATGCATTTTAATGTAATAAGAGTTTCTAATTATTTAGAACCATTATTAGTTTTCTGAAATCCAAGGGAATTAAATCACCATGATTGTAGTTCCCTCTAGCATTGCCGAGGAAGTTCTTAGCACTTAACCAAATTTCTCAACTTGATTTTCTTAAGATGTTTGGCAGACTTTAATTAAATCGTGTTGAATTTCAGGATTTTGTCTTTATTTTTGAGAATGACGAGGAACTGCTGGTGCTTCGTGCCCGTCTGATTGCAAAGAATGGGGTTTGAATTTGCTTTTTTTTAAAAGTGGGGTGCTGTGATTTAAAGATGGTTTGTCTTGTGTCTGCCCATCCCCATCTCCCCCCACTTGCTGCTCCTTTTTGGGATTTTAAACCCCATGCCTGGTGAGGAGGAATGTGGGAGGCTAAAGACCGGAATTATGGGTGAAATTCAGTTAATGCAGCAGCACAACAGGAGCTGTAAAGTCTTGTTGATCTGCAAAGATCAGGATTTTTATCACAAGTGATGTGACCATCTGCCCAGCCATGTGCCTTTGCTCTGGCCAAGGAGCGCTCTCCTCAGCACGTGAGCCTTTTGTCAAAAAAATCTTCGTTTTGAGAAGAAAAATATTTTAAAATTGAAATTTTCCAAAAATACGACAGCAATGAAATCCTTGCTGCTCCATCGTTCTTAGCTGGACCTGCATATCTAATTCCCAACATTTCCCTGCTCGCTGTAGAGCACCAGAACGCTGTAAATGTGAAATAAATGGCACGAGATTAAGGCACATCTGTGCAAGGGAACTGCAAAGCCCAGGGAGACTCTGGGGTGGGGCATGAGCTGAGAATTTGTAGAGATGGGGAAGGATTTTGTTGTTCTGTACCTGGCACTGCCTGGGAACTGCCTGGAATTCCTGATTTCTGGAGGCAAGGAGGGCACAGGGGGTGCAGGGCTCTGTGCCGGTGCTTTCCCGAGCAGGCTGGGTGTGGGAAGTTGGTTTTGCAGCAGAAAAGTCTAAAGCTGAAGCCGAGGCTGTTATGGATTGGCCTTTGCAGGGATCCTCAGGAGGCAGATTTTGTTCTTGCAGTGGGAGTGGAGGGATTGAGTGGCTGAGAACTTTCAAGAATTGAAGGCTCAATAAGGTCTGACACAAGAAGGAAGGAAATAATTTATCAGGGATGTCACTGGACTTCATCTGGGTTATTAGGGACTTCACTGGGTTTCATCTGGACTACTGTACAGCTGAAAAAAATTCAGTATTTCCTACAGCATCTTCCAGATGCCTCTGTTTTGCCTTGGGAAGCTGGGAATGGAGCAGAGGGGTGAATGTCATTTGTCTGAGCAAGTGAAACCCCCAGGATTCCTCTCCCATGGGGTTGTAACAGGATCAGCTGGGTCACAATAGTAGGATTCTTTGATAAGGATTAAGCTACAAGAATTTAGGAGCACGAAACACACTCTGTATAAAATGGCACAAAATACACTCGGTATAAAATGGCTTCACGTAACTGAAAACCAGCACTGGATGAATGAAAGAATTTCGTCTGCCCTCACTTGAGTCCTTCTATAGAAAACCCTTTCGGGGTTTTATGCTCAGAATTCCATCCCAGAAGGATCTCCTGACTTTCCATGGCTGTGCTGATGCCTTAAGGGCTGGGAAAAATCCAAGGCAGCCCCAGCAGCGCAGGGCAAAGGGCATTCCCTTGGGTTAATGGGATCCCAGGGGCACAACTCGGCCCAGGTGGGAACAGCCCAGCAGCACCCCCGGGTCCAACGCGGATCCAATTGGATGGAGCTCAGCAATGAGCAGATCGACCTCAAATCCCCAGTGAGAAACGGAACAAATGAGGGAACTGTCCCCCATTCTAATGACCCCCCAAGGGAGACTCCAGCCCAGCTGAACAAACCTGTTGCAGAGAGGAGGCTCCGGGCAAGGCTGGAGCCTCTGCTTTGGAGACACTCGGGATGTTCCGTCTGCTCCCCTCAGAGAAGCCCCAAGCTGAGCTCAATCTCAGCCTCCAAGGGTTCTCCACATGTAGGGCTGAGGGACAGGGAGTGTTTGTGAAGGGTCCAGGGAAAGGGGATAAAAATGTATCAAAAGGGGATAAAAAGAAAACACAAAACCCATCAGGCATCAGTGGCAGCATTCAGACTGTCCCAGGACACCCTGATGCCACCCAGTTTAGTGCACTCTGAACGTATTTAGAATTGACTCGTTCTCTGAATTCATCAGCACTGGTTTTCATTTGTAACAGCCTAGAGCTTTGGGGGTTTCAGAAGAATTCGCTTCAGCTTTCTTTTTCATTAGAATGTATTTGCAGCTGAGGGAAATTCCATCAGCCAGAAGCATCATCCTATAAATTAATGGGCTGATCCCACTCCCGGCCTGACACAGCTTCGGGGCAAACTTGTTAAACCCTGGCAATACAGGTGGGCCTCTTGCTTCTGATATTCTGGTTTAATAATGAGAAACTTTGAGGTCATAATTTACAAATGCAAAACACTGATTAGCTGTTTTAATTAAATTAATAACACCTTAATATGCTTTGTATGCTTTTCCTAGAAAGACTGGGATTATTTCATTGCTTCAGGAAACGCGAGGGGTTTCTTTTCTCCTTGAGACTGTGCTGCGTGTGTCAGAATGGGAATGGGAATTTTTGGGGTCAGGGTGGCAAGTTTTGGGAAGGGTCTGGTGGCTGCTTCAGGCCTGAGCTCTGCCAGCTGCTCGTGTGCCTCTGGTTTTTGGTGCTGTGGCTCTGCAGAGCTGTCAGTGAGGGATAAACCATCCCCCAGGGAAGGGCATTTCTGTGTGGGACTTTTTTCAGGTGGCTCAAAGAATTCCCACATTTTTCCAGGATGCCTGGTGGCCCAAGTGAAGCTGTTGAGCGGCGTGACCTGAACAGAGCTGGGGAAATCCCTGGAATTTCCATGCTGAGGAGTCAGCCCAGGGGCTTCTGCTTTCCCTCTGGGGGCTTCCCCTCTGAGCCCTTCCCTCTTACAGATCACGGTTTGGGGGGCTTGGAGATCTAGGTACCCACTGAAAGGGCTTTTGGGGGTCAGAGAATGTGCAGGAGTAAATGGGAAGCTGAACTGGACTTCTAGAAATCATCTTCAAAAAGTCTGTGCAGTGAAAGCCTCTGTGCTGCAAGAATGTAAATCTTGATTTCCTCCTGCAGTTTGTTATTATGGCCTGAAATGACCGGGTGGGGTGGTGTGGCTTCAAATCTTTCACTAAAATTTTAGGAATTATTTAGCTTGCAGCGCTTATAGGCCTTCCA
>VYZT01010676.1:0-27494 GCA_013400735.1 Pomatostomus ruficeps
ATACCTGTCTGAAACCAGGACAGTTTCAAAGCCACAAAAACTGCAGTCTTTTTCTGTTAATCTCAAGTTTATCATGTAGAAATGAACTTCATTTTCTGAATCAATGCCCTTGGTGTTAACATCTCATTTTTACAGTTTCTTCCACATTGCAAAACACATGTCATGTAAGTCTAAGTCTGGGTATTAGGCTTGGTGAAAATGTTAAGAACAACTTCAATACATTTATTTCCTTCCCTTACCTACTGGTTAATGTTCCTGTTGAATTTGATAAGGCTTCAGATTTAAGTACCTCAGTGCTGAAGCACCACAAGAGCACAGGTAACATTTTTGGACCACTTCAGAGCACCATCTTCTGTTTTGGTTTGTTGGGGGGGTTATTTATTTATTTATTCATTTATTTAATATGTTTTTAGTTTACACAGTCTTTTACATGAAAAATTAAGATTCTAGCATTATATTTAACTGAAGATATAGTCAAATCTTGTCATAATATGAGGCATAAATTACCATTTTCCTTGTAAGGAAGTAATATTTAGAGAGTTAAACACTTGATCTGTTTCCAGATTATATCCTTCTTTTGCTTTTATTACTCTATGCAGCAGATTCCATTACATCTCTTCCTATTACTGCTTCATAGTCTTCATGTTGTTTAATCTTTATATTTTTACTCTGCTTTTCATAATTTTTCCTGCTTTTATAATTTAATTCACTCTTCCATTCTTCATTTGCTTTCATAAATTTCTACTTTGTTTTCTATGTTTTAACTTATTTAACACCTCTTTTGTTGTCTTCATATAATTTTCTATATTGCCTTTGTCAATCAATTTAAACACATTTTAATTTTCGATCAGTCATGCATTATGTACCAGGACTGCATTTCTGATTTTTTCAGCTATTCTGTGAAATTTGATGACATTTTTGGGAGGGGGGGAGCAGTTCTCCAACCAGAACTGGTATTTCAGCAACAAGTGCTGATATTTCAATGCTAGTTTAACATATGAGAATCAGTAGATTGATTTCATCCAATCTTTTCTGTGTCTGGATCCAAGGTGATGTTACTGCTACCACTTTATTTTCTGATTTCGGAACACAGTGAAAATAGTCAGGAAAAGGCATTCCTCCACAATCACAAACAGGAGTTAAAGAATATCGGTGTCATCACTACGTACTCCTATACAAAAATTTACAGAAAAGACTGAAAGCTATAAGAAAAGAGCAGGAAAGGGAGGGGTTCTTTCTTTTCCAGAAGCCCTTCAAAAGTCAGCATTGTTACATAACCATCACCGGGCTTTTGGGGTGCTGGTCCTTACCTCAACTACAAAAAGAAACGAAAATACTAGACATGCTTCCCCCAAAAACCTGCAAAATACTGTTCTGTTTCTGCCTGCTTTTAGAAAGTTATTTTCTGTCTCCAGATTTGCTAATAATTTTGTCACTGAATGTTAGTGACTGCAGAGCTCTTTTGTGATAATTCAACTTTCAAAATTCATGTAGATAGAAGCAAGGGTAAATAGGGGTATAAGCCAATTTCTCATTTATTCAGTTAAGTAAAAATATTGAAAAATTTACTGTATAATGCTCACTTTTATGTTACTCAATTGCTTTTCAGTCACCACTGAAAAACATTACCAGCATTTGAATTTTCTGTATCAGAACCTGGTCTTAGAATTTTTAAAGGCAACAAAGGCAATTTTTTTAACTTATTCTTGAATTTTGAATTTGAATTGCAATAAGATAATTTACTTTTTTTCCTTGCACTGTGAAAGGACATTTTTTAATTAAGAAAATAATATCTTGTTTATAACTTTTTAAATGTAAGACACATATAAATATGTGGCAAGTGACACCAAAAGTCCTTGAGGAACATTTATTAAATTGGACTTATTGTACTAGAATGGCTTTATTCTTGTTTAGCTTTGTCCAAGCTGCAGCTACTAAGTTTTCCTTCACAATGAACTTTGGGTTTCTCCAAAGGTCAAGAATAATCTGGCTTTTAAATGAAAGAAAAGAGAATGGCATTTCATTTCTGTAACTTAAAAAATTGCTTCTTTACTTTTACTTTTTATAAAAAGTGTTGACATAATATTCATATAATGAGCACTTAGAATCTGAAATCACCACTAAGGTTTCTTGCCCTTGACTTGTTTTTAGCAGAGGTGTATGGTATTCTTTTTATTTTCTTTTTTCCACATACAATGACAGTTATGCTATATCAGGATGAAGGTACAGAAGCAGGAAAACTTTAATTTTTTAGGCTTGTTTTTCATTTAGTAACAAGGACAATTTCTGATGAATAGGGGAATGCTCTGACACTGACCACGTGTCTAACTCTTCCACTCATACAATTTTGCAAACAATGTATTGCAAAAATAGCAAAGCCCATCATCCATATGCAGTAGTTAATTTGTATTGAAATTAATAACTTGCCATCTAAAATGAAGTTTAAAAGAAATTAATCAGAAAGGAATAAACATTTTGAGATTGGCTGTAGTTTAAAAATTAGGTTGATCATGAATACGAGGAGCCCAGATTCATGGTTACCTGAACAGAAAGGATGGGGTTTTCAACATATCTTGGAGGTGAACAGTGAAAGAATGAAGATGCAATCGTTTCAGTTGTTGCATGTTTTAACAAAGAAAATTGAGATTAGACATAAGAAAAAATACTCACAAGAGTGGTTAAACACTGGGATAACTTGCTCAAAGAGGCTGCAGAATCTGCACACCATAGGTTTTCAAAACTTCATTTCCTCAAGTCCTGAACAACCTTTGAAGTTAGTTCCACTAAATAGAAACTTGGACTAGATGACCTTGAGGGGTCCCCAGCTGCCTAAACTATTGTATGAATCTTGCACCAACATTCAGAGCCCATAAACAGACATTAGGAAATCCAAATTCAAATTAATGTTCTTTCCAAGTTAAAGGAGAGATCCCACATCCCATTGAATGCCAAGTCCATAATGTGCTTAAAGTCAATTTCTTCATTTCTTGACACTACATTACCAAAGTTATTTTTAGTTGAATAACTGGAGCAGAAATTTTGTTGGGAACATCTCTTAATTAGGTCCTTTCTGCACTTAATTCCTTTTCAGTCAGTTGTCTTCTGCAGATTCCTTCTTGAGATGCTTCAGTTTCTTGCGTTGTCTATCAAGTCAGAGCACCTAAGCTGATGCAAGAAATGCCACCCTGAGTCCAACCCCTATAGGCAACTCATAGCTGCATGAAATTCCTTGAGAGCATCTAGCAGTCCATGATTGGTACACCAGGTTCTCATTTCTCAGAAATTCTCTCATTTTATCTGTTTGTTTTCACTTGCAGCTCTGTGTCAGGGTATATATTAAAAAAACCTGAGACACTATTCACTTTTCATCTGTGCTTCTGGTGAGTTTGTTCGACCATTGCTTGGAAAGAATGAGAACTGGTGTCCACTTGTACCATTAGAAACAATTGTTTAGTTCTGTGTGATGTGCCCGGCTGTGATATTTAGAGTAGCATCATGCTTTTTATTTTCTAGCATTGAAGTTGCTTGAAGAATCAGAGGTGAAATTCAAGGTTGCTTTTTGTTAATATGCAGGACTGTTGCATTTCCTTTCACTCTGAAGTAACCAGGTGCCAAGTAGGTAGAGGTGAATGCATCTTTCCAGGTGGTGTAAAAAGGCAGGATAACTGTCTTTGCCTGGACTCCTGGATGTCTGGAGCCAGCCCTGCTCTACTCTGGAAGTCAGTGCCCCACTTCATATACCCCATGGTTTGTCAGGTCTCATTAACACAAGCACAGGCCACCCAAATTCTTTCTCAGTTTCAGGGTCAGAGCTGTCTTGCAGCTACCCAGGTCCCCTGATGTGCACAGCACAGCTGTCCCTCTGTCCATCTGTCTGTGAGCAGCCACTGCACCTCTGTCCCCCAGCAGGGCAGGTATGTGAAGTGCCAAAGCACAGGAAGGAGACTGCTCTCCCTAAAAGGGTATCTCCTCGCAGAGCTGAGGAAGACGAAGGTCTCAGTAGCCAAGTGTTGCTCTTTCCTGTAGAAGTAAATCATTCATTATCAACTCAAGGTGCTGGGTGCAGTCCAGGTGGTCTCAGTGATCAGGCACACTGTATCAGAGCCACCCCTGGTAGTACAGGTACTGGTGTTATTTGGAGAACTACAAGGACATGTGAGAAAACATCACTCTAGTCCAAAGGTGCAGAAGCAGAAATTCAGATAATTTATCATTCTTCTGTCTTGTGAAACTGCCCTCTTCTCAAGCTGTTGGCTGAAGAGTCAGCAGAAGGGGAGAGGAAATAGACTGCCTGCTTTTCCCCAGGTTGATTTATGTCTGGTTGCTGTAAACAAGACAGTATGTGGGCTTTAGTTAGATTGTTGTAAAATATGCAATTACAGCTACTAAGATCCCTTTTATGTCTGAACACATGAATGATTTCAGGATTGTTGGTGAAACTTTGTAAGGGAGTAAGTTGGTTTCCAAAATCTGCATTTATATGTTTGGTTTTTTTCATAATCAGGAATGCCTTCAAGCACATTCTATAAAAGTCTGCTTTTTAGAAAGACCTGGACAGTGATGATTTTGTTTCTGTTTTAGGCTTTTAAAAATAATTAATAATTTCTGAGAAGCAATTAAAAAAAGCAAAATTTTCTCTGTCTTTCATATGTAAAGTGATGTAGGCTTTTCTTTTTCCAGTATGTGGGCCCACTGAACTACGTGATATGCTAGAGATATCATTGAAATGATAAGAACAATTTACTCATACTCCAAGCAACCATGTAGCTGACTTACTTTTGATAAGCAAAACAAAATTATTCCCTGTGTCTGTGATCTGTTAGTAAACTGTGTGTCTTTGTTGTGTGGAATTCAAATGGCTGTATATTCCTATTAGTCTTTAAAGTCATGCTTCACCTTCAGCTGTTACCTAGATTTTGTAGCCAAAAGAGATGTTTTGCACATAAGGAAGGTGATGAAAAAATATGTACTGTAAGCTAAGAAGAAAATTGGCTTGTTCTACATGAAACAACCAGGTAAATGAGCTTTTCCTCTTAACTCTTCTTACCGTTTTTTTTTTTTTTTGCTTTTTTTCTTCCCTTCCAAATCATCATACAAAAGCCAGTGCAGAAAATGAGAGCAGAGCTAAAGATCATGACAGATTTTGTAGACAGCCCTTGTACAGACAGGAAGAAAGGAATAAAGCCCAGGAAGAATTCTGTCTTTCTGTCCAGCACACAGGGCTCAGGCTTGCTCTGTTTACAGCTGTAATACCGTGCCCAGCCCATAAAGCCGCCAGTGCTCTGCCCCTGTGGCATCGAGGTTACACCTGAGTGTAGTACTTCATGAATTTGACCTCATAAGAGAGGACAGTACCGAAGCAAACACTGAAATTCAAATGAAGCCGGTATTTTGTTAATCAACAGCTGAGGTTTCTGTCCCTTACGCGCAGTTGCTCTGAGCTGCAGAAGCATCTGAACGGGGGCTGGTAAATCCTACAGCACCCAAGCTGACCTCACGTGACCACCCATGGCTCTGCATCATATTTTTCAGTACTTTCATGGGGCTAAAGATAACTAATTTGCAGTGAATATGACTAGCTTGGGCCTGCAGGTGTGGCTTGATAAGTTCTGCATAATACAGGAGAAATGAACCTTTCTCTGTACGTGATGTGGCCTGGAAGCAGAGTCGTACCTTTGTTGCACCACACCTGGCCTAAGAAGCCCAGACGACCTGGGCTGGCTCTGCACAGAGCCAGCTCTGAGTCTTCCTATCCAGGGCATGATTAATCCACCTGGATTTGATTATAAATGGTTAATCCCCTTGGATAAACCACAGATGATGTGGACTGACTAAGCCCCTGCTGCATAAGAAATATCATTATTCGTTGTCTCTAATAGCAGCTCTTGTGATCTAAAATAGAATAGTCTGTTTTGCCAGGAAAGCAACGAAAAAAATAAAATGGAATTGGGTTTTTATCTCAACCATAGATTACATCTAGAAGGATTTTTAAAAGTGGATTTTAAAAGATTAATTTAAAATAATCCCTACAGTTTGATGGGATTTAAAATTGTATTAATTTATTTCAAAAATGTATTTGAAGTCCTTTTAAAAAGTAATTTTCTTTTCTTTTCCTGTTGCATAAAAACTTACCTTCCAAATTGTATCATACCATTGACCTAATGTTAGTTGATAGTTGTTTAATTTTAACTTTAATTAATATTGATTCATAATGCTATGCCATTAACTTCAGTCCTATATCTAAACATACACAAATAATGAGAAAAACCTGAAAATACCAGATTTTGACCTGAACCTCAATGTTTTCTCTCTGATGGAATTAGAAACCCATTCCCCAAATACTACTTTTATATCACTTTTTACACAGACAGAACTCGACAAAATATACTTTTAAATAAGTAAAACACTGGGGAAAAGCACATTTCTATTGTTTAAGTATTTCTTTTGTTACTCAAGGAAAGCTAGTGAAAATGTTTTTATGGTGTTATTTGATGATTACCCTCCTTCTGATGTTAGAAATGTTCACAAAATGCTGTAAGTTGGAATAAAATGTGGAAAATAGGAACAAAGGTTCTGTGGGTCCTCTAAAGCCAGATTTCCTGGAAGTATTTCTTCCATATGTGTTAAACGAGCATTCCTTGCAGTCATGATTGTGTTCTTTCTAA
This sequence comes from Pomatostomus ruficeps, assembly GCA_013400735.1. NCBI lineage: Eukaryota > Metazoa > Chordata > Aves > Passeriformes > Timaliidae > Pomatostomus > Pomatostomus ruficeps. The sequence goes on from VYZT01010676.1 coordinate 6,666, forward strand.
TTCCTACTAGGACTATAAATTTCATTTTTCCCTCTGATTTCATAATGAAATGAGAGATGTGGATCATTGAATAGACAAAAAGCTTGTAAGTAGGTGGAATTTAGGTCTGGGATAGCTAACAGTGTGGGGAGAGGTGACTGGTGTGTGGATGGCACAAAGGTATTTACATTACAGTAATTCTAGGTCCCCTGTATGGTAAGGAGGTCACCTCAGTTCCAAGATTCCTTCCTTCCTTCCTTCCTTCCTTCCTTCCTTCCTTCCTTCCTTCCTTCCTTCCTTCCTTCCTTCTCTCTTTCTGGAAAAATGAAAATCCTTTTCTGTGAAGGGTGAGAAATATAATTGGGAAGCAAGCTATTAGACAGGAAATTATATATGATTCTTCTGGATGAACTCATCCATGGTGAGAAGAATAAGAAAACCACTTCCTTTGTACAGATTTTTCTGAAAACAAAGTATGTGGATAATTCTTTATGAAAACATGCTTCGATGATCCAGAGTATCAAACCTGGCAGAATAATGAGATATCATATTTTATTCCCTTTACATTTTTTCCAGCTGAGAAGAGTAACAATACCATACAAAGGTAAGTTCTTAATCAGTCCAGACAAGGCAATGGAATCCTAGCCTGCCAGTTTTATATTTTGTTTTCAACGACTTAAAGGCCAACTAGATTGCTCAGTAGTTTAGATTCCACTCATGAAGGCAGAAAACCGTCTATCTAATTTGTAGATATTTCAACTATGCTCTCCAGTCTCATGAATTTATTATTGGAATATATGATTCTCTCATGCCACCTCTATAAGCAGATGTCTCCATGCCATTAATATGATTTTCTGCTCCGATACCAATCCATTGCTTTTAGTCAGATATTTCAATATTTATGTAAACATCTTAGTAAAATAAGAACAGTTACAAAGGTTCTTTTTGTTATAAAATTACATCAGAAACACAACAAAAACCTCAAAGTGATTTACTGCAGAGCAACCCCTCATTCCTTATCCATCACGCAACCACTTCCTTAGTTTCCAGCCATGGAGAGAGGATCATGGAGGGAGGAAACTACAGCTAACTGTGCTCACAACCCATCCATGCCCTATTGATTTTGTGTGATGGTGGGAGCTCTCTGCCTTGACAGTGGATTGCACCTCCTGTGCTGCTAGGAAGAGTGGGGAGGTGTAGCACTCCTGGCTCTGGGGCATGGGTGAGTATTTTGCAGTACAAGACTTGGATGATTGGGAAATTTTATATGGTTTTCAGCTATCACACTTGAACTTTACACACTTGGTACTATCTCTCTAGACAATCTGTTAATTCAAAGAGACCCAGCCATGCCAGTTTTCCTCCTGCTGTTTACTGGTTAGCACACTGATCGTGTATGTTAGAGATTGTGATTAAGCAGTTTAGATTTCTTAGAACCTGCAGATGTAGGTGTCCACCCCTTTTGCCCACTCTCCCTCCAGTGACTTTAGCCATGACACTGTTAGGCCTATGGGCTTTATGGGGCATCATTGTACCAAAAAGGGGAATTTTTAGCACTGCTCAAGGTAGTGACTCATCACAAAGCTGAATAACCAGCTTGCTTTCTGAAATTACTTCATTCTTTAAAAGGGGTTGAGTTAATGCTTCTCTGTTGTGCTAGACTACAGAATACCCTTCTATGCTCCATGTACAAAAAATGTCTGCTAGAGGCATTAAGATTTTAGTCAGTTATGACCTAATTGCATTTATGGGCTAAAGCTTCTGTTTGTCACTGCCATTCATTCAGAGGAGAGCTTGTTGGAGTAGAGTGTTTAGTAGGTACGTACCTTTTGGGCTTACACCCTCCCCTCAAAAATAACATTTAACTCAGGCACTTGCATTGCATAATGTAATGTAGTTCTTGTGTTAGCCGCTCTGCGTCAGACCTTGCGGCCCCTGGTGCACCACATTTAGAGATTTTCAGAACAAGTGCCCGTATTTGAACTTCAAAAGTCCTCTGGGAACACAGGTAATCTGAAGCCCAGAGCTAGTAGTATATTAGCAATGTTATTTCCATTTCAATTAAAACAATTAGAGAAAAATAACATTGAAGTAACTAAATAGAGAAGTAGCTACCCAAAGGATGTGCACGCAGTAAAAAATTGATAGCTTATGAGAGATTGAGTCTTTTTCATCTAATCCTCCTAAAACTTTGGGTGATTTGGCACAGTTTGCCTGAAAGATTAGTATTTTTTATGTGTGCTCCTGAAGCCTACATTACTGCAAGTTTCAGGGTGGGTCAGCAGAGGTTTTTAGGATTTTAGAGATACCCATAGTATAAAATGTTAATATTAGTAAAATATATTTCAAACCAACATGTAAGAATGTGCTTGCTAATTGCTGTATTTACAACCTACTCTCAACTTTCTCTCAATTCCTATATTATAAGCAATTTAGTTATGTATTTTCTTATGAAAACACTAACTGAATTGTCAAACTTTTTAATTTGAATTTAAATATTACATTGAGTGCTTAATGACAGAGGAGTTTCATTAATCAGTGTTAATGATTTATGACACTGCACACTGATTTTTTGTGTCTTTTGTTTCAGATAAAATGGAATACACACAAGAAAGCTATTTCACAAGAAAACTAAGTGTCCTTACAGCAGTGTTTAATTCTTTACTGACATATGAAATGAGAAATCATAAGTATTATAGATACATTAAACCATGGTGAGGCTAGTTTCTTGAGAAATTTTGCCAAAGCAATTAATTTTAGGTTTACTTGATGGATACATATACAAATCATATTGCAATATAAATAAGAGTTAATGTCAATACAATTTGCCTTGAAACTGCTTTTCACTTACAGACTGCAATTCTGAATGCATGGAAACCATGAGAAATAATACAAAAAAGGGTCTGTTCATGGTGGGGGTGAGTGTTTTGATATACACTATTCAATGAAGAGCCATTCATTATCATCAGTAATTAAAGAATTTCTTTCATTAGTAGGTGTAAATATATATATGTGTGTATATATATATATATAAAATGGTATTATATGAATCACATTGAAGAGCAATTCTTCCCTAATAGTAAAAATTGAAGGTCCAGAGCCCACTTTACAGTTAGTTTTAATAATATCCTGATTGCAAAATAGACAGTTGAAGTCAGTAACTCTTTTATTAAACTTACTTTAAGAGATTGAAACTGCAGCAAATCATAAACCAATCTGCATTTGGTTTGAATTATTCAAAAGGAAATGAGACCAAATAGAGTGCTCCTGTCTTCTGAATCTGGTATGGAGGCAATGAAAAAGCACTGTTTAGTTCAAAATGGTATTGAAACTGATTTACACTATCAAATAAAGTGTGCCTCACATTTTGTGTTGCTTAGATATTAATGTATATCATGAACTCAGCTCAGTTTATATCTGCATGGATTAACTCCAACAAAAGAGGCATTTCTGAAAAGCTGTCAGGAAAACAAGCCTGTTACCACAGAAAAAAACATGCAGCACTCTGAACACTTTGTTTTAATGAATTTATTTTGCTGTGCTTATCCCAGGCTGTGAGGCAGAGGACAGTGATTTATAACATGCAGAGCCATAGGCCTGATAGGATGATGAAGGACCATTTCTCCTCATTATGCCAGCAGAGCTTCTTTTCATCTCGTCTCTTGTTCTCTGTTCATTGTTTGCCCTTGGCATCATCAGTCACCAGGCAGTACAGTCTACAAACATTGTTTTTGGCTGGCAGAAAATGAATTGGTCAGCCAATGATGTGAAATCTATCAAATGCCTACAAAGTGGCATCTTGAAACCCCTATTCGAGCTGATCCATAGTTTAGGTAACATTTTACTTTTAAGAAATAGATTCTTCCCTCCTCACTCATTACTCAGAACAAGATGCATTTCTGTTAATCTTTCAGCAGTCAAAGGCTGACCAACTTCCAAGAGCCATAGAGACTAAATCATTTATGTCTGAACCTTTCTTGCTTTTGTTACAAAACCTGCATGGATAATTTTATGGAGACATAGTTGAGCAGTATTTGTCATTGTGGGTAACCAGATATGAATAAAAGCTAACATGGTGAAAATAGCTGAACATCATTGTTGAAAGGAAAACACATAAACCAGAAAGGTGACAGGAACAGGTCTAAAACCAGAAACAAACCACATGTCATGTTTATCCACTTGGCAATATCCACATAAAGTCATTTAAACTATAAAGCCTTGTTTGTTTGAGTGGTTTGGTATAATCCACAAGTAAATCAGTAGTCTGCAAATCACTGAAGCTGCTGAATGGGAAATTAGGTGCTTGTATATTTTATCTAAAAAAAAAAAAAATCTGGATTACAAATCTGAACAAAAGTAGACACACTGGTGTGGCTTTCCTTAAATAATTGAGCTATCTGGCAGAGCTGTTGTGACCATAATGTGACTGGATACACACTAGAATGGAGACATACAGAAGATTTGCAGAGTATGAAGACTGAGAGCTAAGTGGTGTTTTTAGTGCAGTACATATTTTAGACTCTTGGGACAAAGTCTTGAAAAACGTCTCATAACTATCATTATTGCCAACTATGGGATCCCAGACTGAAAGTAGCAAGAAAATAATTTACTCTGCTATTCCACTACATCTGTATTTTGATATGTGTTTGTATGATTTGAAGTATGATGCGGGTTTTTTTATGATAGCCATCATAAGATGGTGAACCTGAAGTTACTGCTAGGTCTGATTTTGGACGTGAGTATGAAAGGAAAAGAATTTTTCAGTGTTCTGACCTTTTCTATGCCCCTGTTAACTGGATTTACTGTTTATAGCCCACATGGTGGTGATAGCAATGATTAAAATCTTCCACAATGAACGTAAGGACCGAATGAGTGTTTTTCAAGAGTTTTGCTCTGCACAAATTTCTCATAAGTGTCAGTAAGTATTTGCCATTAATATCTGGAAATTGAAATGTGCATAAAAGAGCCAGGAGTAATCATTTAGATGTTCTGAGTAATATTTCTGAAGTTTGTAGTAGTTTGTGTGTGTGTGTCCCATGCTCCTTTTCTTTACCAGCCTGCACTGGCAATGCCAGGATTGCGAGGTGTCCTAAAGACCAGGGTTGTAGGCATCCCAGACCGTGTTCACACAGATGACACTGTTCAGTCTCTACCCATGTAATATGCCTTGCACTGCTGTACAGAATGAATATTTTAAGCTGATCTAAACCTTTTCACTTTGCAGAAGACTGAGCTGTGGGGTGCTGCAGGCCCAGTACAGGAGACTGCGGTGCTGTCAGTGCCAGAGCCCTGGAAAGACAGGTCAGGAGGGAGATCTCTTTCACCCTAATGTGAGTCCTATGGTTCCTACCTGTCTGAAGTGGGTCAAAACCAAAATAAACTCCCTGATCCTAAATCTGTCATTATTTTGATCCCCAATTTTGTGATCAATTCACAGTAGCCAAGAGTGTAAGAACATGCAAGTCTCTCAAGGGCCAGTGAAGAGTTTAACTGTCCCACCAGTCTGGGCTGTTGAGAATTTTCAGACCTGCTCTTGATTCAGAGAGGATGGGATACAGCCACCCCCACCCCAACTGCATCAGCTTATTTGATTTTCTGAAATGCATCAACCATCAGTAATTTTGGTCTGATCTTTCTGGTGGAACAAATATTTGTAGCAGGAAAGACTTCACTGAGTCTGTCCCTCAGAATGACAAAATGTAGGATAGAAAATGCATTTGCTGTATAAAACTTGGGGGCTCTGTAGTCCTTTTAAAGTCAAAAAGTAGGGAAATGTGTTTTACTCTTGGTAAGTTTGATTAAGTGCCATATCTCTCTTGTTCCTTTTTTAAAAAAAGTCACGGACTGTCACACCTGACACAGATCTGGCTATCAAACTGTCTAAAGTATTTGTTTTAACAAATGAATTTGTGCTTTGGCAGCCTCCTCAGGCAGTGAAGTTGGTAGATTTTTAAATTACTGTTTGGATACTTATGAGATTGGCTGTTGTTGTCCATTCAATTTGCTTTTTATCTTTCTGTGAGCACAGTAATTTTTACTGGGTTGTTTTTATATTTTTTGAGGAATTTATACTGTTACTTTTCTAGGTCCTCTCCAAGATCAGCAACTCTGTAGATGACTTTATTTCTGGAAATGTTTGAAATTTATCCTGTGAATGAATCCTATGAATTTATCTCTGGAAGACAGCTCCCATGTTAATGAGTCCAGCTTTCAGCCACACCAATGCTGACACTGAGTTCAGCACAATTTTTCTATTACATATCAGAGAAAGCTCCTAAAACCAAGTTATATCGCAACTACTAAAATTAGATGTAAATCTGCAGATTTTGCATAATTTGTTGTTTACAGTTTTTAAAAACAAATGGCCAAAGATAACAAAGAACTGTTATTAATTTTTAATAAGAAAAAATCCACCAGGTAGAAATAATTCTAGTATTTAAAAATCCACCAGGTAGAAATAATTCTAGTATTTTCAATCAATGAATGCTTATTGTAACTTCCAAAGTGTTTCAAATAGTGCTATGTACAATTAAGTTTGTATGACTCCTTCTTTATTTTAAAATGTGTATTCTTTTCTTAAAAACATTTTAAAAGGGCTTTTTTTTCCCCCTTGAGTGCACATCTCTCAACTCGTTTTCAGCTTACAGGTTTGCAAATGACACAGGCAATTACCTCTATGAATAGCAGATAGATACATATGCGGTTGTTGAAATGCTGGAGAATTTACTTTATTTTTCTTAGATTACAGAGCAATAGTTTTCACCAACAGCTCTAAGGAAATAACTGATTGTTACAGGGCTTTGCCTGTTTCCTTTTCTGACACTAGGCACAGGTGGTTGTCCTGCAGAAGACAGCAGACGCATTCAGCCATCAGATAGATGGCCCTGAACAGTCTTTTGAGTTTTTCACAGGAAACCTTGCTCTGGCCAGCATTCATTGACTCTTGGTGGAGTAGCTGTGGATTCCTTTAAATTGAAGGTAGAGTCAGAGCCTACATCTTCCTTCCTTTTGCAGGAGGATTTTTTGTAGGATTTCTTTATCAAATTGAGGAGTTTCTGTGCTAAGGGACCTCTTAAAAATAATTCATATTTCATTGGAACACATACTGAAGTCTTGACACTTATGACTTCATCTATATTTAGTTCTTGTAGAGGTATGAAGAAAGACCATTTTTCTCTCTCTCTGAGTAAAGATTGGGTGGGGGAAGAAAGATTAGCTTCAGGATCTGAGCTACTAGATGCTAATTCTCAGAAACATACTAAGTCCTTTACAAATAAATAGCTGCAGTCTTACTTCTCCAAGGGATTTATTCTGCTTGAGATATGAGAGATATATTTAGATCTAAAGAGGGTGTAGCTTCCAGGATGTCGAATTGCCACGTTTCAGTCATATCCTTCCCAATGAATATAAAATGCCACCCTTTCTTTGAACATGGAAGTGTAAATTGGCAGCAGTGTACATGCTGCTATTGGTTGTAGAGATTGCAAAGTCATGGAGTATTCGTATCTGTAATTTTTCAGGGGACCACTTTTTAGTCTGCTGTGGGGCATTGAAACAGCCAAAACTTCTCTGGAGTCTCTACATGGCAGTATTTATTGCCCTACTGTTCAGCATTTGTTTTTCATGCAACATATCCCTGTGTCTGCAGGGAAAAATCTGTATTAAAACTTTAGATATAACCTTCCAGCTGAAGTTGCATAAAATATCCTTCCCCACTCTTACTTCAAACACTTATTAAATGCATAAATTTTATTAATATTGAAAATATTGCATGTAATAGGGTGTAACTACTATTAGTAAGCATTCTGAACTTCAGAAAGGAATCCTAGACCACTAGGAAGACCTGCAGACTCATGAGTCACCACAGTGATTTCATTTGCAGTATGAAAATGGATAAGAAACTGCTAATTATTTTCAGACACCAGGAAGAACTGCTAGAGAAAATAGTAATTGAATATACTGAATTATATGTATAGTTGTTTTCCCCTGTTTCTAAGTAATGGGGTTAATAATTTGCTGCCAAATATACACTTTCTTCCCCATCTTATGCCAGAAATTCTCTTTAAAGTTAGGATTTAGAGTTTTCCGAGTATATCTATATATACAGCATCAGCCTATGAAATCTTTTATACTTATTGTATATTTTTATTTTACTAATCATGATTAACATTAACATGATTAAAATCTTTTAATCAATTTCTGAACATCACTAGGATGACTGTTAGAATTAAGGACTCTTTGCATGTGTTGAACCTTTCAGCATGACATTAGAAACAGTACTTTCAAATCCACACAGGCTTTTAAAAGTTTCTCCCTTTTTTTATTCCTCTCTCATATGAAAGAGATACCTTTTGAAGATTCATGCTTTCCAGGAAATTAGTATTCTCCGCATCTTCGTACCACTATCTGAAAACCCTGCAGCTCTTCTTCTTAGGAAGCCCGCTGTAGACTATTTAATTTAGCTGATTATTAAAAAAAACACAACATGGAAAGGCCATCGTTGTGCTTTTACAATGACTGTTTCTCTTCATGAGTATCTCCTCATGGTCTGTTATATTTCTGCTTAGTTTAAGCTGAGCTGAAATGCCTTCTGTATTTTTCATTTGCCCCCTTTAGTCTATGTGCTTTTACTCTACTTCCAGTCTGGTCCCATGCCATGTTCATAGGTCATGATGAAGGACAGCAATCCATCTGAGTTCATAACCATAATAAGTTTCTTGAGTAACAGGTAAACAATCAAAAGTTCTTTAGTGTTAGCCTGGCCTGCCCATCAGCAAACAGTTGATCTGCTCTTGCCTCACTTGTCCCTGAATGTGATATCCTGTTTGAGAGGTATAATTGTAAAACTAGTTGGGTTTCATTTTTTAAACCAACATAGGTCAAAAAATTGGAAGAATGCAAATGAAAACCTGTTCCTTCACAAAAACTGTAGTCCTTCAGAATATAATTTTAAAACAAAATTAGTGTTTTATCCATTTCTCATAATAAGCTTTTCTATTTGCATTTCAGTCATTTTGTCTTACTGTGCTTTTTAGCAATGCTGTATTTTTATGGGCCTATGTATTTGTATGCGAGAAGATAAATATTTCAATATAAAAAATATCACTTCTTTGAATCTGCTTTAATCTCTTTCCTTAAAGGTCTGAACATTCAGCAAGGGTTCTTTGGTTTTGTTACACTTTTTTTCCAAAGTCAATAGGTAACATCTCATAAAAACGTATTTTATATTGTAAATTTAGTGCTAGATGTTATTATTTACCTGCTGTATTATGTTGGGAAAAGAGCTACCTTAAATTAATGAGAATAATAATTCCCCTCATAAATCATATTATAAAATAAAAAATTGCAATAAAATCAGTTTCAAATATAACTAATACACCTCAAGATATATCTTTTAGTTATCTTTCTTAAGCAATGAAATGAATACAGTAATGTCATAATTATAGTAATATTTGCCTGGGTGCTTCACCATTTCTTTGCTAAATGTTGCTGTATCCCTGTGGCAGCCAGGGTCATGGAGATAGAGATCATCCCTACCAGACCTGTACAGACTGTTAACATGAAGTAGGCTTTTCCTGTGGAAAATCTGACAATTGCACTGGAGTGAATTTTCTAAACCCTCCACTTTTAAATTGAACTGTCAGCAGGCACTATACTTAACAAGACTACTTTATATGCTATTCATTAGATGTCTGCTAATAAATGACTGGCAAGGCAAATCTGAAAGATTTCATCAGTGATCTGTCAAAATGCAGCATGATTAACTCTCAAAACTTAGAAGTTACTGTCATAAGGGTTGTCAGTTTGAGTTAATTTGTTTGCTTCACTTGGTTTGGCTGGCAAAACCTATCTTTGTTTAAAATCATGCCTCTGGGACTATCTGCCTGGTTCATTTTGTCTTCAGAATGGCTTTCTGCTCAGTGCTGGGATCACGTACTTTGAACTGAGTTGGTATTGGATCAGATGGGCAGGTCTTCAGGGAAAGTCACAAGTTTCCCACTTCATTATGGTACCCTCCCCTAGTCGGCACAAGGGTATGATTTACCCTTTAGTGTGTACCACTCACACAGGTCCATTTCAGAAGCTAGGGAAGGCTTAGATATGACACAAGATTGACTTCTGTTTTCAAAGTTTACTGGAATGTTAAGATTTTGCACTGATGCAAGTAACTTGGAATCAAACCTTTGCCCGTGGTGTTTTGTGAAGTTGGTTTTTAGACTCTAAGATGTTCTGCTGTGTGAGGTAGAAACTGTAATAATTGTTGTGCACTATGGAGAGATCTAAAACTTGTGCTGTGATATTCCTATGACCTTTTGCAAGTCTTTTGACTTTGAATGAACTGCTCTGGAGAGAGCCAGTGCAGAGTCCAAGCAGAAGCCAGAGAGCAAACCAATAGTGGGCAAGAGAGTAGATTTTGATTCTTGCAGGTGAGATCATTCGCTAATCTTCCTTTGCTGTGGATGTATCTTGCACAGACACATGCAGCCACATCTACCATAGCATCAGTGTATCCATACACCTTATTACCAAAGCATCTTGTACAAGAAATGCTGCTCTTAACCCTCTCTGAGATGGAACAAGGAGGCCAAAATAGAATTAAACATTGATGCATTTCCCATTCTATCTTTGGCTGACAAAATACCACAGTGGGACACTAAGCCCAAAGTATTAAGTGCTCAGCAGGAGCACTTAAAATCCCTTTAAACCAGTTAAGACATAATAATCTTGTTTCTTTATTAGACTTATTAGATTCTGTTCCATAGGGTATAGTGATTCTGCTAGGAGACATTCTGCATGTAGAACAAAAAAAGAGAAGGTCCGATGTTGCGGTGTGCTCTGGCCAGTTTCGGTTTACCTCATCACCAGGCTCTGCTATCTCCCCCCTCCCCGCCTCGATATCTGGTTTTCCCCCCGGAGGGCTCTGTATTTCGCAATCCTATACAAAGCCCACCAAATTCAAACCCAGCACTCCTACCTCATAGGATGTTTGTACCCTCCCCCGCCCCCTCGTGTTGGTATATATGTAACTGTAACACACTGTGCCAGTGCTTCCCTAGCACAATCCTGGCGCTCGAATAAATATCTGGGAAAGCCCCTCTGCTTGTCTCTCCTTCCTCAGCATACCTGGAACATCAGTGGGTTAGGTGAAACCTTGCTGGATCTTCGCCAGCCCTCCCGTGCTTCGGAGCAGCCTGGCCAGCCCCTGGAACTGCGAGCGGTCACCCAGTACCACCACTGGAGGCATTGCGGCAGTCCTATACTAATTATAGAAAGGGTGTGTTTCACTTTCATTTAATTCATAAATGATTTGCCTTAGGTGAAGGTGTTATTTTAGACAAATTGTTCACATTCTTTTTTTTCTAGACAGCCTGTAGCATTAGGAAGTAGGCAATTTACAGGACAAAAAAATGTAGCCTTGTCTTTCTCAGGCTTTCAGTGTAAGTAATGTGCTACATTTAATGAGTTAAATTACTGTGTTATGTCAGAAACACACAAAAGTTTAATTTATGTTTTCAAGTGATATAGATCTATATTTGCTTTTTATTTTTAGTTTTCCAAGTAGTTAGGAACAGATATTTTCTCAGTTTTTACATCTTCTCCCAAATGTCCTGGCCTGCCTTTTCATCTGTAGTTTTTTTAATTTATAATTCAGTTTTCACACTTGAAATAAGGTACTGATACAATCTTGTAAATAGGGGATAAAATACTAAATTTTTGAGTAGTTCATCATTCAGCCTTCAAACTTCTAAGACATGAAAATATTTCATCATCTTTCCAAACACTCCTTAATTCAGCAGGATTACTTGTACTGAAATTAAGTATGCACATAGCTATTTTCAGGGATTAGATTAACCACTCATACCTTTAAAATTCAAGCTTTTTTAAAGATGAGTACAATGTTTCCCTTCTTCCAGTCACCTGGGACTTCACCTGACTGCCATGACCTTTAAAATATCATAGAGAGTGGCTTTGCAACAACATAAGCTATTTCCCTCAGGACTCTGGGCTGGATCCCATAGCTCTGTGTCCATGGATCCATGTATGTTCAGGTTCCTCAGGTGGTCATGTAACTGATCTTTACTTACAGTGGGAAGCACTTTGCTCCCCCGGCCCCATCCTGCTGTTCATCCACTCAAGAGGTGTGGGAAGAGAGGTTGCCATTGAAGACTGAGGCAAAGAAGTTGTGTATTACCTCAGCCTTCTCCTAATCCACTGTCACCTGTTTGCTACTATTATTTTTCAGGGGGCCTACACCTTATTTGACCTTCCTTTTCTGGCTAACAAACCTATAGAAGCCCTTCTTGTTATGCTTTGCGTCCCTTGCCAGGTTCAGTTCCAGCTTCTCCTTAGTCTTCCTCACCCCTACATAACCAAACTTCATCTCTGTACTCTTCCGGGGTACCTTTCCTAGCATCCACTGCCTGTGCATTTGCTTCTTTCCCCTTAGTTTGACTAGCAGTTCCATACTCAGCCATGCTGGTTTCTCGCCTCACATTTTGCTCACAAGAACTGCCAGTTCTCGCACTTTGTCAAAAACTTCCTTAAAGATCTGATATTTCCACTCCCTTGTCCTTGAGGGAAGTCTCCCAGTGGATCCCATTGACTATATCCTTGAAGAGCTGGAAGTTTGCTTTCCTAAAGTACAGGGGCCTAACTTCCCACCTTATCTGAGCCATATCCCTCAGTATTGTAAGCTCCACCAATAGACGATCACCACAGCCCAGGCTGCCTCCAGTCTTGATGTCCCCGATTACCTGCCTTAAGTTCGTCAGATCCAGTACTGCATTCCCTCTGGTGGGGCTGTCTGTTGGCTGGCTCAAGAAGTTATCCTCCACGCATTTCAGGAGTGTCCTGACTTGCCTACAGCTCGCTCTGCTACTTTCCCAGTGAACGTTGGGGTGGTTGAAGTTCCCCAGCAGGACATGAGTAACTTTGATTGCCTTGTTTGAGACTTGGCCTTAGTTTGTGTTTCTTTTCTCTCTGCTTGATAAATCCTTCTAAATATAGTTGAAGAAGCTAAAAGACCATATATCATCAGTGAACAGAGAAACATAAAATCATCTTTGCTTCCTCTCAGCAAGTCTGGACGTTAAATCAGGCAGACCCCCAGCTGCTTTGCATTTCTATCTTAAGAAATAGAAATGTGATACATGCTGAGAAACTCTGACTGCAGGAAGCTGTTAAAATAATGAGCAATTTATTTGGAGGGATAATAAGGGTTTAGGTCTGACTGTCTGCAATGAGGAAAAACAAAAATAATACAATTAAAGTATATGAAATTACGTTGGTGTGAAATCGGTGTGGATGAGGTCAGAAATAGAGGGTTCTAAATATATTTCCTGGTTCAACTGTATTGATAAACAAAATAAAAATTTTCAGGTAATATAAAAAGGTTTTATTTTAGGAAGAAAACATTATTCTGCAGTATTCCTTCTGTTTGTGTCCACTTTATTGCATATATCTGAGACCTGTTCCTTTAACCCTGTTCACCTTGAAATAGTCACTACATTCAAATGATCCCATTAAAGCCTGTGAGGTTCACTGAGGTGGATAATGTCTGAAGGGCTCAGCCTTCAACTGATATGAGTCGCTTTTGAAAAAGGTCCATATTGGATTAAAATATAGTTACAGTTTTTTGATTTAAAACAAAGTTGCTTTTTTCCTAGGTACAATCAATTTATGCAAAAATTGAAATATAAATGCTCTTACTTTCCAATGCATTTGAATCCTGTTATAGATGTCTTGTATATCAAAATGCCCACAGAGTATATTTTTATATCTTTGTCTGTTGGGGTTATGCAAAAATTCTAGGGAGTAATTTTGTCATCCTCTTATTCTCTGAATAACAGGACATGAAAATGCTGGATAACAGTATTCCACTTTTATCTAGAAGAACGCTGAAAGTCAGAATAATCTATAATATAAAAACTAAAGCATACTTTTTAGGTTTCATCAGGTCACAATGGTGGTAACTTCTACTTCACTGTGTAATGTACTGTCATGTCACCTCAGATACATTGGGAAAGGATTTGGCATGGTGTCATCTGAGATCATTATGGTCAGGACTTATTCTCTCTAGCTTAGGGGGAAGAAAAAGACAGTTTTGGGAAGACAAAAGAGAAAAACCTGGGGAGAAAAACCTCAGGTTTTGGTATTTCTCTTTTAAAAACACAAAGAGCATTTCAAAACATGTTATGGTTAAATTAAACCAGTATGTGCCCCAGTGGCATAAGGTCCACCCTTCATTAAGAACTGCTATACTTTTTAGGGAAAAAAGCTTGATTAAACCAGAAAAAATTTTGTTCTAATCACTAGAATATGTTGCCCAGAGGGAAGACACCATGTGTCTCTTTCTCAACATTCTTGTAAGGAAGTAAAATTGGAATTTTATTCTTGTATCTCATGAGACCTTATTTGTTCTTTCAGATAGTTCTAAATTGAGTATTCCAGTATACGACTGTTATGATGGTTTTGTTCTCATTTTCCCACCCTTCCCAAACCATCTTTAACCTCACAACTTTTGGAAGGGACTGGAATCAGAATTACTTTGAAAAAAAAACATGAGATCATTCTTCCTGTATTCTAGCCTAACATGGAAAGCAACAAAAATCTCACATATCTGCATGTACATTGTTATCATACATATTTAAATTTTGCTTGAATGCTTTTGAACATGTATTTTAAAGAACATGTAGACCCACAGAAGTAGTCATGTGAGTTAATGTAGTTAATGTAATGTAAAGTATAAATATAGGGTAAAGTTTTTTGTAATTCTTAATATACACAGAAGGACCAAATCTAGGCCCAAATCTCCAGTTTGGAAAGTCCTTTATGTTCTTTCCTTACAAGGAACCATTTAATTTGTATGATCATCATGAGGATATCAACTCTTGCTCCTCACTCCTTTGTGTTATGCTGCTGGTATAAGCAATCCTAAAATTCACATATGACCCAAAATCCTGAAGTTATCATGTTATATATACATCTCAGGTAAATTTATATATCTCAGTTGTAATTTAAAATTTTGGCATTGGTTGCAGCTTATAAAAATCTGTATCTTTTTCATTCTCCTTGGTACTCTGTGCAAGTCACCTTGTGTAAAGTCCTACATGTCAGGTAATACAAATACAAAAACAAAACCTGGTTTTGTCTAGGCAACTAATTTCAAGCTAATTGTAAATGAAATAACTTGGCACAAGCAACGCCTGCTATTATTGTGGGCCATTCTTACCAAATCAAACTAAACTTGAAAATCATCTGTTCACAGGATGACAAAGAGCTGAAAGTTTCTCAGGGTAATTTGACTTTGTTCTGGCTTCTGTTCAGGATTCTGGTGGAGAAAAGGCAAGAGCCCACAGGGAGAGGAAACAAGGGCTGGGGTTTCTTGATATGTTGAGGGTTTTTGATATGTTGGGGTTTTTTTAACTCATCTATTTTTGCAATTACCAAAGAAATAACTTTTAGGATAGCAGCTAATCCCAAAGTCTTGAGGATAAAGTGACAAAAAGTAGTTTTTTTGCTGCACAGGTGGTTTGTGACAAACACAGCAGGAACAAGAGCAAAGAATTAATTTATTCAGTTCAAGAGATCTGCTAGTCTGCTGATAGTGTCACATGAAATATTTACAGCTGAACAGGTAGAAGCAGAGATCTTCATATTCAACTGCTTTTTCCAACTTAGCAAAACTTATTCTCTAAGATCTGTATCATTGCTGACCTAATTCAAAAATATGTTTAATTTTTTAACATGCTTCTAAATTAATTTTTAATAAAATTGTACTACTTCATGATGAAAAATGTTCTGTGCAGTGAAATCAATGCAGTCTGAGTGCCACACAGATCCATGGACAGACTAATAGATGAATGCAAGATGATTATTGTGCATGGATTTGTTCTTAACATAATTCAGTTATCAATAGAGTTTAAATTACATAGATTCCTTTTATATCATCTAATATTTGACATTCATCCAGTATGTCTGCAATGCTTTGTAGCACAACCACTGCCAGAATATCAACTTATTAAAAAATTAATGAAATGTGCATTTTTAATCTTCAGATTCCGGGTACTGCATTTAATCATTACTGAGTCATGAAATACATTGATCTTTGGTGTGGCAGTTATATGTTTGGAATAAATAAGCTACTGGGACCCAATCCATGTTCCACAAAGGCATGATTGAGATCCATGGTAACAAGAAAGTGCACTGTTAATGGCTGCTGTATGCAACTCTGGGCTTCCACACTGTTAAAAGCCTGATTTTTTTCTCAGCTTACATTTTCAGAAATATAAAAAAAAGATAAATAGAAATATGTGAATCCTTCAGCATATAATCTGAAGGAAAGACATGGTTGAAAGCCCAATCATTGCCAAGGTTAGTATTATGATCCACTGTACTAAGTATTTTATATTCCAGGAGACATCAACTCTGTTTAAGAACTTCTATTCAGTATATAGCTGTGGTTTTGTATTTATGCATTGATATATGTGCAATAAATGGTATCCTACTATTTAAGTATATGTACAGGGCATGAAATTTATATGATCAAACTAGATATGAAAAAGTGTTTTTCCCTTCAGACACTTGAAAAATTGTTTCTAGGCAGAGTTAATGGATCCTTAGCCATGTAGCTACTGAAAAAAAAAAAGGGGGCAGGAGTTTTTATGTGTCCTCCCCTACCCTCAGAGTTTGCTACTAGCCAACTCCAGATCATTGCTCTTAATCCACTCTCTGAATCTGGATCTATCAGGCACCTCTGTGGTTTCTGTTGGAAGGCAAAGGAAGGTAAGGTTCAGCACACAGAACCATTATAGCTTTTTTAAAACTCTATTTCATTACTGAATTCATTCTTGAACCATTTCTGGACGGATAGATGCAAATTAAAACTGTGGAGAATTTACCTAACTGTTTGCCCTTTTTTGTTATTTATTATTTAATTAATAAACTGTTACTTGTCCAAAACATAAATTTAACGTTGTGTTTAAAGGAGACTGGAAACTGTCTTTTGCCAGTAATTACTGGCAGTATTATTACAACCCAGAGTTGTTTTCATTTTATCTATAGAAAGGTGGAAAATCCTGTATTCCTGGAAAGTTTTTCCTCCCACAGATAAGACTTTTCTTGCTACCCTTTCACCTTCAAGATGTACCTGCAAACCACCTGTCTGCCTTAACAGAATGAGTGTAATGGCTACTAATGCCTTATCTACCCCAGAAACTGAGCTGTAAGTTAACAGTTTGATTAATGAGTGCAGTCTGTATCCTTGACCAAAGGAGGATCCAGGCCTAGATCTGAGGTGGTTTTGCTGGTCTCCAAGGCAGAGCGTGTACCGCAAAGTGTGAAATTGCAAGGGAATACATGTTTACACCAAAAATGAACTCGTGTTTTAGAGAGGCAGGGCAATGTAGATATAAAAGTTTTGTAAATATAGAAAAGGCAAATCGGAAAGGAGACAATTCAATAATGAAGGGAAACACAAGCTAGTCTTGTTTCTAACACCTGTTTGTAACTTAAAGCAGTGATGTATCTGACCAAACATAGATATATTTAGACACATCCAAGGGTGCTAGGTCTTAGGGAAATCAAGGACACCAAGACTGGCAACAGTGGTTGCTGTCAAATGTTTTCAGGAGAGAAGAAACCATAATTTTAGATTCAAGCAGAAAAGACAGGCTAAAAAGCTGTAGTTTCTGGGGAAAAAAAGATATAGATAGGTATGAACACTGTGAGGCCATAACATAAACATTTCCCTTTTTACATTATTGTGATCTAATTCACCTAATATTCACAGAAAATATTTATATCCAAGTTTTATAGAAAAAGGAGAGATATTTCTGAACTAATGGAGCTGCTTTTTGGAAATTCACAGAACACTGTAAATTCATGCACACACACACAAAAGCAAGAAAGTGATTTCTCCTTATATAGACCAGAAAGAATGCTCCTGGACATCATATTTTTCATTCTTCTCAGTTTAAAAGAATAGAAAAGTGTTAAAAATAAAACCTGACCACTTATTTATCAGTAGTGTTTGATTTTAAAAAGCATCTTTCTAGGCAATCTGATTTTGTTTGTTTTTCTTTTCTATTATGATTTTTACTAAAGTTGTAGGATTAGTGACCGGGGTGTATCTGGAGTATTTGTAGAACACTGTGACTTTAGTAAATTACTTTGTATTGTCTCAAAGCAACTGATTTGCAAAAATAACAAATAATCAAAATTGGTTTGGCCTGTAACACAGCCCATGTGCTCCAAACTGGCTACCAGACAAAGCCTACTGATGAATGGATGCATACTGAATCACAGAGGGAAGCCAAGTAGTTGTTTAGGGGTAGTCTGTACTTATGCCAGGGCTGGATGTGATTCATTGTTTCTTCAGTTTTTTATGATAACAATAACCAAATGAACATAATAAATCTGGGTCCTTTTTGATGAAAATTGTCTGAGTCATAAAGGCATCTTCACAGTTGGGCTGGGTTTGGCAGGCTCAACAGAATGGAGGAAAGAAAACAAAACTGCTTCCTCAGAGCCAGTCCCTTTGAGTTTAGGGCTATGGATGAGGCCTGCTGGCTGGGCAGCAATGGGGGCTGCAGTTTTATTGCTGTTGACACAGCTTGTCTCAGACACCTCAAAATGGCTTGTGGTAGTTTTGTACCATGGATGTTTCTTTATAGCTGTTTTCCCTCTGTTTCATGAAGTTATACTGGGAGGGGAATGGTTAAAACTTCTGAGTTTAGCTATCTGCCTCCAAATGTCTACCCTCCCTTGGTGTGAGATGGAAACCCAGGCAAGGCAGCCAAGAGAACAGCTCAATTCACCCTGAAGTAAATACTGGTGGTTTATTTACGAGTGATGTGCTGAGCATGTCTGCATTGTAACTGGAGCTTAGACATTGCAGATATGGTCATCTGTGTTTACTCATCATCCTCTGTGAAACGAACCCTAACCCCTTTTTCTTAGATGCTGTTGTGAAGCAAACAAACAAAAATGCTTGGCAGAAATATTTCAGTCTGATGAATATGCACCATTTCTAGACTGGGATTTGGCTGTACTTCCCTGAAGTAGAGCTTGGAGAGCCATGTTCACAGCTTACACGATTAAAGGTCGGGCCTTAATATAGATAGTGTTGAAGACAATATTTCAGAGCTTTGTGACTTCCTGCTCTGAAGCTGGGAGCCTCTCATCTCTGTCCTTAGCCTAGCTGTCATAGACGCTGAGATTCCATGTATCCAAATGCATCAGTAAAATACCTGTGACTTAGACATAGCCATACAGTCATCTGTAGCTGTCTATTGGTAGTGACTAAAGACATCCTATTCCCAAAAACAGGGCCAAAAGAGAACTAGAATTTGGACAAAAATTGCAGGTCTGACGTATGGTCAGAATAATCCTACCACTATAAATGACAAATGTGATTTACAGGATTAGACTGCTTTCTACTCTTTGCCAGCAAGAATGGCACCAGCACATGCAGCAGAACTCTTTTGCATAAATACCACTGCTTAGCCACCAAAACTAAACACTGACTGCTCATAAGTGGAGCTATGAAACAATCTTACCACATATGGAACCAGGTGCAAAATAAGTACCTGTTTTATCTCTCTCCTTGTCTCCTCTTCAATTTGCTACAAGTTAAGAAATCTTGAAAAATATCTGTTAAAGCTTTTGAACCTAATGAATGTTATTCCTGGCAATAAATTACAAACATTGCCATTTCAAATTAGAAGCAATGTGATCAGGAAGTAGATTTCTTCACTGAATTCTAAAGAAACTAGTAGGAGGTGCCAAAAGCCTTTGAGCTCTGGTCCTATCTTGTGCTTCCACTTCCCAAATAGTAGGCCTCAAGTCTGAACAAGACATTAAATCAACAATCAGAGTCCAGCCTCAGGCACAGAACAGAGATTACTTTCATTGTATCAAACTGTGACCTACTTGCAAGATCCTGGACACAGTAAGAACTTGCTCAAAGTATTGATGTCTGTGCTGCTTTTAATACAGTGACTTATGAAATATTTCTGGCTTGCTTTTGTTATAGAGTTTTGTTCTGTTATTTTTATTCTATAGTTATATAGAATCTGAAGACTGATATTGCAATTATTAACCCATTCAGTAAAATCTTATCATATATGCAGTATAGAGTTCATGCTGCTGTTTTGATAGGATATAGAGGTAGGAGGAATGGAACATCACTAAGGGAAACATTTATGAAATGCTCAATAAACATCATGCTTTCCAGGGAAACACCACTCTCATTTTTAAAAAAGGGAGACAGGAAGACCAGCGAGCCTCACCTCTGCGGCTGGGAAGAGCAGATCCTCTTAGAAGCAATGCTAAAGCACATAAAAGACGAGGAGGTGATCCAAGGCAGCCAGCACAGCTTTGCTAAGGACAACTCGTGCCTGATCAACCTTGTGATCTTCCATGATGGAGTGCTGGCAATGGTCAACAAGGAAAGACAGGCAATCTAGATTTGTAAGGCTTTTGATAAGGTACCACATGGCATCCTTTTCTCCAACTTGTAGGGACATGAATTTCATGGATGGAATATTCAGTGGATTGGCTGGATGGACACAGCCTCACTGCTAACAGAAGCCTGAATGTTGCGGTCAATGGCTCTATGTCCAGGCAGAGGCTGGTGATGACAGGTGTCCCTCAGGCATTTGTGCTCTTCAGCATCTCTGTCAATGACAGAAGATAGTGGGATCTAGTTCACCCTCGACAGGTTTGCAGATGACATGACACTGAGCAGTGCAGTTGACACAACAGAAGGATGGGATGCCATCCAGAGGGACCTGGACAAATTTTACAAGTGGGCCCATGAGAGGCTCATGAAGTTCAATAAATCCAAGT
>VYZT01010677.1:20068-30547 GCA_013400735.1 Pomatostomus ruficeps
CCCCCCCCCCCCCCCCCTTCTGACTTACATGTATTTAGAGCAATGGCAAGGAGCTCCCAGCTGGAGCCTTGGCAGAGGGTGCGTTTAAAGTGGGGATGATTTACTCCCCCAGAGCTCGGGTCCAGCGTGTGAGTCTCCAGCCCCGTGTCAGCTGGGCAGTGCAGATAAACAGCCTTAAATATGCATAAGGAACAGTTCGCTTTCTTAAAGGAGAACTTACCCCACCGGAAAGTTCACAGCCTGACGGCAGGCACTGGAGGGGGGTGCGGCTGTGACCTTTACGCCGGGACAGCCCTAACCCCTTCTTAAGGTGATCGCCTACACCCTCAGCGACAGTGCTGGGGACACCCGGCCGCCTTTCGGCTGAGGACCGGGCGGAGAAGCGTTGATGAGTCCGTCATGGACTCTGAGTTGAGGACCAGCAGTTTCATACACCGTCCTATCCCTCCTGTCCTCGGCCGGGATGGGCGAGGGACAGCGCCACACACCTAGAGCAGCCCCGCTCCGGTGGACCCCCGGGGCAGCCACTGACAGGCTGCCCGAAAACTTGCGGGATTCTACACGGAGGGGAAACGCGGGACTCCAAACTAGAAAAAAATGCGTAAAGGGTCGGGGGTGGAGAAAGAGTGGGACTGATTAAACACCCAGCCATCAGAGTCCAGGCAGGCTGTAGACATTGCATGAGCAGCTTTTTGGAAAGAAGTAACGCAGGGGAAGGGCGAGAGACTTCCTGTGGGTTTCGCCCAGCTCCCCGGTTCGGGACCGGCGGGCGCCTCTCCCCCGTTCCTGACAGGATCTTATCCCGGTAGGAAGGACTGCTTCGCCAGGCCCCCGCTCGCCCACTTGCCCCCACTTTGCCCTGGTGGCTCCTGAGGGCCGAGCCCCGACAGCCGCCGCGGGGATGGGGCAACCCCGGGCGCTCCCCGCGGGAAAGGGGCATACCGCCTCCGGGCGCCGCTTCCCCCAGGCCAACCGTGGGGCCGACTCCCCGCACTTCGGACAATAAGAGAGTTATTTCTTTCACTATTATTATTCTTTTTTCCCCTCGCCTCTCTACACGTGGTTGTAAAGTCTGTAGCGCCATCTAACGGGAGGCCGAGGCGGGGCCGTTCCGCGCCACTCAGTGCTGGGGGAGGGGGGCTGGGGTGGGCAGCGCTCTTGGCAGTGAGGAGGTGCCCCTGGCATGAGGAAGGGCGCATATCCTGTGCATAAAACCTTCCCGAAAGGTGTTTTGTAACCCGGCCGGTGGTTATCCTCCAGGAGTTTCCCCCTGCTTCTGCGGTTTTACTTTTATTATGTCGTTGCAGCAGTGAAGAGCTGGTAGAGCTACCTTTATTTTTGGGAGTGGGGGACCAGGGAGGAGGGATGAATAAGTTCCAGTAGAGTCTGGCAGAGTTGAAGGTGGAAGGATAGAACCTCTCAACCCAGTATGTTTGACTTCTCTGCCTTTTCAGGGAGGTCAGAGAGGGCCCCAGCCAGCTGCTGGGTCTTAGAAGCGAACAGGGCCCCCATTCTGCTGCTTCAGTATCTGTAGTATCCCTGAAAGTTTTTTGTTTTCAATATTTTTGATCACATGCTAATTTTTACAGTTAAACTATGATGCTGCCCTTTTGACAGGGCACGTCAGCCATGCCTCTGTCTTCATCCAGATGGGGAGACATCTGACTTAGTCACTCCAGTTGCGTTAAGTCATTGCATTAGTTGCCCAGATTAGGAGACTGTGCACTCCAGGCCCGTGGCATGAGCAGCAAAAAGAAACAGAGACTCTCCACAATGTTTGGGCTCATTTAAGGTCACATCCAGTCTCTATGGGTACCTGCCTCACTTCAGCTCTGGCCACCTCTAAGGCTTCAAGTTCGAATTAGAGAATGCAGGTATTTCTGCTGAACAATATGTAAGTTTGCTTTAGGTTTGAATTTTTCCTTATTTCTGCTTCTGTTACAGAATTCTGTTCAGGTACAGAATACGAGCTAAGTCTTCAAATACACATACCAATTCTACTGTGTTTACTTACGTCTTCTGTACATGCATGTTTGCAGGGAGTCCCAAAGAAGCACAGAAATCTTTCTGTCCATACCTCAAGCTGTAACATGGTACTGTAGCCTTTGGCTAGCAATAACTGTATTTGCATGAGCCACTCAAATTGTATTTATTTTTCAGCCCAGGTTGTCCAATGCCTTTGGATGTCACTTCCGCATGTGGCAAATCCTGTGTGACTTAGATGGCCAGGGTAAATTTGCCCAAGTGATTTTGGCAGATTATGTACCTGAGTGTCACTGATTGACTCTGAATCACCGCTACTAATGCCCAGCCCAAAAAGAGAGGGTTTAGGCTACCAAATCCTGTGTGAGATTCTGACATCCTCCAGACATCAATGGGGAGATAAAGGCTTAAACCAGTCGTCTCGGATTGACTATATTTTTTGTTGTATATTTAAGACCTTAGTCTTAAAGCCCATACTGAAATATTTAGGTTCTAACTCCCTCTTTATTTTGGCATAACATCTGAAACACCTTTGATGACACCTCATCATTTGGAAATCAGATTCATCCACTTACGTTACCTATGCTTTCTGAACAGAAGAACAACTAACTATTTTGAAAAACCTAGACCTTAAAATTCATCTCTGAAGTCCCCTGATAGCCAGAAACCACCATTTTAGCAGCTCTTTCCTGCTTTACCATGTGGAACAAAAACTTCCTACACACCAGAAGGAATTTGCAGTGCAAGGTGACCAAGACTATCTTTTCCTAATTGTGCTGTACCACAGGGCACTACATAAACCAGACAATTAAGCAACAGTAACGACTGCTTGATGAATACTCTGCTGCTTGGTCAAATTTTATCGGGTTTTGCATTTTCAGAGGTGAAAGTGTGATTCATAATTCCTGTGCCATGAAATTTTCTGACACCCTACCAGCACCAACAATTAAAAATAACACAAGTTGATTCCAGTATCAAAATAAGGTTTGTAAATAAAAACTAAGCTTCACATGAGAAAAATGAAATAGCATATCATCACTGAACTGGTTTTATAGACAAGAAATGTTAATGTCTATATCCACAGACAGAAACAGATTTTCATTCTTGACTCTGGGAATGCTGCTCTTCTTCAACGATTGCGAGGACAGGCAATTTCTATCTATGCTGCAAGGAAAATGCGTTTTTGGGTTTATGGGCAATAGACAGCCTCTAATAGTCAGACTAGGATGTTTCAGAATAGGCATGAAAAATGAGACACACTCCAGTTCATCAGCCACTTAGGAAGAGTTAGTCTAGAGAGGTTTATGGCTAGTTCCACTGAAGGATTTACATGTCTTGAAAGTTAGTTGTCTCAGTACTTAACTTCCAAGTGCCTTTCCCTGAGACTGGCATCCTTGATGTTGTGTTTGGCATCAAGGGCTCCCTGTACTGTGAATTGAGAAGTTGTGTACAGACAAATCTTTTGTGCCTTATCCAAAGCCATATTGGCCAGCAAAGGACAGGAACAGCAGAGAAGCCCAGGTTTGTGGTTACATTGGGAAATAACATTTACTGGTTTCAGCTGAGAGAAGTTTTTAAACTAAGAAAGGAAAAGTTTTTCCTCCACATCTACTCGAACAGTAGTGGAAGAACAGCTACCCAATGTCTTTCAGATGGAGGATTCCTCATGCTTGTTTACCTCACAAGACCCACAAATCCAGAAGGATTGCATGTGGCACAATTTGCTGTCACAACTTCCGGTTTAGGAAAGGTCCTCTTGATATTGGTGGTGGAGACCTACTTTGAGCTCTACAGTAGCAGATATTAATTTGTGTCTATTGGGATGGGACATAAAGATTGTAATTCAACCTCAAATATGGCACCTATTTTCTCTTGCTATATAATCTGGAGTAACTTGGGGGTTTCTTCCTTACTCAAAGGAGTTAAGATTTGGTTTCTAAATTCCTTCAGTGTTGTGAGTTTTCTCATACTTGAAAAATGAGAACAGCTTCTTGAGCTAATTTAACACAATGAATTTCCCAGGTCAGCCCCAGGAGGGCCACAGGCAGGATTGTGAAGAGACAGAAGCTGTGGCATGTCAGAGGTACCTTTCACAGTGCAGCTATTGGGGCTGAGCCCATCACAGACTTTTGAACTCAAAATTTCTGAAGCTGTGCAGAGGTACCTTTCACTATGCAACAGTTGGGGCTGAGCCCATCATAAGCTTTTGAGTTCAAATTTTCTGAAGCTGTGGTGGTAGGTTTCTGTTCCTCCAAAGTCCTTTTGATCAGTTATTGGTGACTTATGTGATGGGCCTCTGATTTCCAGTGGTTTAATTTGTTTGTTTGGCTTTTTTCTTGGTTTTGTTTTGTTTTCTGGGAGGTTAGTTCTGATTAAACTGAAAAAAACCCCTCTATCAGAACCAAAGGCTTCTCTCATTTTTCTTCCCATTCCAGTGCAGAAAGACAAGGGGCCAAACCCTTTTGGGGTTCTTCTAGCAAAGCAAGGAGCATACGTATTCCTTTGTACAAAATTGAAGCAACTTCATCCACATGAAGGTATTTAATTAAAATTGGAGTAGTTTTCAGAAGTGCTAGGGAATAAGTAGGCTCAGTGGGTGCTCAGTCCCTTTATAATTCACAATCCCTTCATGTAGATGCCAATGTTTTGACTTGGCTGACTATCTTTAATATTTGGGTTTAAAACTTTTGGCCCACGTGTTCTGTTTCCTCAGGGCCCTCTAATCTTTAACTTTTACCATAGAAAAATCTTAATGTTTTCAAGGTTCCACCTTGCTAGCAATATGGTTTGAATCAGATACACTGCACAGAGACTATTTTGATTTTAAAAAAGAACAACCTTATGGTTTTATTTCTGCAGGTATGAGTAAAAATCTGATAGATCTTGTGTTTAGAGCTTGCATTCTCTTGATAGCAGACAGCATGAGGACTGTGATATGGATCAGCGATACAACATGTTTTTCCTTCATTAGAAACACAACCCCGACATTAGAAACAGCGTGCTGAAGAATCATATTCATTTAGTAATCATGTAATTTCACAATCAAGGGGTTACTATCCCTCCCCCCACTCAGGCATCCCTTTAGAACTGCCTATTTATGGACAACATCTGATACCAATAAGTTCACGAAACCTATTTCTAAAAGCAATGCCTGCATTTCAAATGGGGCTTTAGCAGTTGAGTTATCAGATCCAGCACTAACTGCAGATGGGATTTATCTTCACTAACTTTAGCCATATACTAGTTAATGTGCGGGCTAAGTCTTGGCTCCCTCTGCACTCTGGAGAAAGACAGAGGGCAATTCATGCCAGCTAGCTTAGGCACCTACTAAAGGGAGGGATGAGTCACCTTTTGAAGTTGCCTGCACGGCTCAGGCAATTATAGCAGGCAGACTGGCAACTTACTTAGAGCATACCTGACCAGATGGCTGAAGTTAGGGTAGATGTTCTACCTATCTGTAGGCAGTGCAGATAAGGAGGTGCTGCATTCAGCACTGGCTCAGGGTTCAGGATTAGTCAAGAGGAGCTGTTATTCCTGAGTGTCAATGTGTTTTGCCCATAACAAACAATATCTCTCAGACAGGTTCAGGAAAAATGACCCCAGCCTGTAGCTCATTTGATCAATTTACAATGATGCCAACTGAAATGCATTTTTATTTTGGCACCCTTTATTTGCAGTCAAGGCTGGAGTGATTCTTAGAAGCAGGTATTTCAGTTTTTTCAAGATAGGGTGAATTGAACCCTCTCTCGTGTTCAAACATTTTCTGAATAAGAACGTAAATTTAGGAACCAGGCATTAAACAAAACAAAAACCTCCAAAACCCAAACCAAAACCAGGTAGAAATGAATATAGGAACACCTTTTCATGTGGTTGCAATGGATTGAAATATAATCCCTTATCTATGTTTGGCACACACAACTTGTATAAAGTTAAATCTACACAATAATAAACCCAATTTTTTCTCACACTTTCCAGTTAGTGAGACCATATCAAGCAGGAGGTATGAAGGTAAGGGAGATGCTGGACTGGGAAATGGTAGAAGAAACATACATACACCAAAGCCTTTTGTGTGTGTTACACTCCAAGGGCTACTGCATCAGCTGGAGCCGGGTGGTGGTGGTGGGATCAGTCACATTTACCTTGGGAGGGTGTCAGGCTGAGTCAGTCTGCAGCACTGGGCTGGAAATTGTCAGAGCCATGGTGCAAGATGGAGACCAGAGAGGTGAGACTCAAGAGTAGAGCATGACACAGTGAATGGCTGCCTAACAGTGGCAGAATCAGAGGCATAACCAAGCACCTTCAGAATAACATATATGGTGGGAAGAGGAGGGGAGCTGTTACCATTATTGAAAATTTCACTCCAAGGACCTCTCTGGAGAAACAGCAGAAACAGATGGACCCTGTGGGCAGAGAAGAAAATATCTACCTGCTCAGCTGTAAGAAGGGGTAATTTCCTATGGCCTCTTGCAAGAGGAAGAGTAAGTCTTTAGCTCTGCAAGCAGGTTTAACTTCAAATTGGCAAAAAGCAGCCTTGCGTACACATGAAATGGAAATAGACAAATATCCTAGGCAATTTTATTTTCACTTTTAATGATGTTTGACTAGCAGGTAGGTAGTGAATGGGACTTCTTCTCTATGTAGGACATAGCTAATCTGAATATTTCAGATGGTAAAGTTCAGCTGAGTAGTCCGACAAGTCTGAGAAAGATGTTTTAAATTTTCCATGAGAACCCATGTTCTTCCTCTTATGTGACTCAAGCTTCAGAATATGGCTCCAACTTGAAATGAAAAGTTTTTTCAAGATTTGTGTCTTTCAGTTCATGTTTGGCAAACCAGCAATAGTTTGAAATTGAAAAGCTGAGAAAAGATTTACTAAACACTGAAGGAGACCTGCTGTCTTCTTTCGTTATACAAATCTCTCCCTTTAATCTCTCCTTCAGATGTCCAGCCACAGTTGAGCCCACAAGACTAATTTGGACTAACAATACATCTTCTTATTACAAATACATAGATTTGCTTTCAACAATGCGTCAAGTTCAGTCTTAAATGCCGTTAGGTTCTCACTGTCTACCACAGCAAGGCTGATGACTCTAACAGCTAGAAAATATTTTCTGCTTTTGCTGATGTCTTGTGGTTGGCTTGTATCTTTCTTCTCCTCTATTTCTTTTCTCCCAGCTTAACCAGCTGAGTTATTCAGGCCTCTTCTTGTTTCCTACTGGTCAAGTTGGATATTAAGGACATGTTTTTCACCCAGAAGGTGGTTGGGCACTGGAACAGGCTCCCCAGGAAAGTGGTCACAGCTCCAAGCTTGACAGAGTTCAAGAAACATTTGAACAACAATCTGAGGCACATGGTGTGATTCTTGGGATTGTCCTGTACAGGGCCTGGAGCTGGACTTCAGTGATCCTTCTGGGTCCCTTCCAACTCAGGATATTCTGTGATGATCCTATGATTCTGAGTTATGTCATTTACAGAATATTTTGGGTTGGAAGAGACCTACAAGGATCATTGAATCCAACTCTTTAGTGAAAGGTCTGTACAGGGATCAAGCCTGCAACCTTAGTGTAGTTATGCTTCTGAACAACTGAAATCGAGCTTTCCTGAGCAGAGGTGCTCAGAGCTGCATACAAGGTCTCATTAGGTTTTGTGCTAAAGCATTAACACTTTCTGATATCTGTCTCACTGGATTTTAGTTGCCTGTTTTGATTGTCTGGGTCATACTGTAGCATAAGAATCACTTTGCATAGCATGGCCAGGTATTTCTGTTTACTTATAAGCTTGGAGCACCTAGAGGAAGTTGTATTGCTAGTAGTAACTTTGCATTTAAATTTTTTGTTTTATCTTTACTGGTTTTCAGAGTCTTGGTATGCTTTTTATTAAATTAATGATACCTCCAAATGCTGCAACTTTAGAAATTTAGAAGTCTGTAGTAGCATCATGATCATTTATGATAATATGAAACAAGATTTGTCCCTGCACTTAGTTTGATGTGCCTTCCTAATTGCTCCTGTCCAGTCTTGTGATGCTTTTTTTTCCAGTGGTGTCTGTATGCTATGAGCCAGATTCTTATTACACACAAAGTTTTTCTGCAGAGCTCCAGCTAACAAATAATATCTTCTGTGCTGCTGTGCCAAACGCTGTAGTGAAACACATAACACTGTTCTCCCTGTGTAGATATCATCTAAGAAAGCTTAAGAAGACTTTGGTGTGACCTTTCCTGTCAGGTTTAAGTCCATTCCTTGCCTAGGACCTGGTCTTTCTTTTAAAAGACATAACCTAATGTACTAGCACATCTCTTGAAGTGGTTACACAACCAGGTTTTCTCTTTTATCTGGTACATAGATTCCCAAAACTTTTAGTTGCTCAGACCTGTAGAAACTTCAGGCTTCTTTCACATTTTTTTGCCCACACTCTGCAATCCATCTGACTTTAATAATAAATTCCAAAAGTTTATCAAACTTTGCCCTTTTGAAATGTAAAATCTTATTAGTGAGTCACTTATTTGTTCCATTTAACTAGGAAGTGTCAGTGCCTGATCACTCGAAGCAAGGTCTTTTTTTTTTGCTGTAGTCATCAGTTAGCAAAACCAAGTCTCAATCAGCATTACTTTTTAATGACTCTTTGAGAATTTTATTAAGACATTTGCTGACTATTACATCCATAAATATTTGGATTCTGTCATTTTTAGTGGTGGTTGTTCTTGATCCGTATTTGGGGAAGTAAAACTTTCCCTGCAAGATACAAACTCAACAAAACTTATCTCTCTAATGGCAGCACTGATGCCTTTACACATAACCAGAGCAAAATCAGGGGGCTTGCCCTGTCCAAGTACTCTCCTTTACCAGCTTTTTCTGAAATTATTTTAACTGGAACAAATTCTGCTTTTTGCATGCTATCCCTTCTGCACATCCATCTTTGCAGTGTTTCGTATCATTAATGCAGTTCTCTGCAACCACCTTCACCTTTATCTCCGCTTTTCTGAATAATGCATGTGCTTTGAGACCAGTGTTTCAGCTGTGATTGCTATTCTATTCTGTTATGAGTGCATACCTGTCCCACCTAGTGCCCTG
The DNA here is from genome assembly GCA_013400735.1 of Pomatostomus ruficeps. Taxonomy (NCBI): domain Eukaryota; kingdom Metazoa; phylum Chordata; class Aves; order Passeriformes; family Timaliidae; genus Pomatostomus; species Pomatostomus ruficeps. Next base: position 29,122 of record VYZT01010677.1, read on the forward strand.
CCAACTTAGTTTATGCTCTTCCCTTTTTTGATACATATATTGCTGTTAAATATTTCTGTACCCCATAACCACAGTTTTTGTCAAGACCTGCACCTGACATTCACTGTATTACCACCTTGGAAGCAGTTCTCTTCACAGTTTGCACTTTCTTTCTACTCATTTCCTGCCATTCTGATCACTTAAATTTCTTTATCCTTTGGCATACCCTCATGTACCTACACTTTCTCCTCTGGTGTTCTATGGGCATGTAGAGATTATTTAAGTCTGTGACTCTGTACCCTTCATTTCTCAGTTCAAAGCTTTGCTTATCAGTTCTGCCAGACTTGCTTCCAGAAGGCTGTTTCCACAGTTGCTTAGGCAGAGTTTGTCCTTCGAAAAGGGTCTTCTTTCAGTAAATATATCCCAATGGTCACACATTGCCAGTCCTTTGGCTATCTGTTGATCTTTCTTGAAGTACTCTTATTTTTGGCCTGGTTTTTATTTCCTATAGTACCAGTAAATATTAGACCCCAGTGCTCTCTTTAAATAAGCAACATTAAGAAGAAAATTAAGATATAATGGCATCAACCCAAAGTCTCCAGTAATCTCTAGTTCTAGAAACAAACTCCCTCATGCAATAAGCCAGCCCAGAGAGACAACTGAGCAGTAGCCACAACCAGCAGCAAATATTCTGTTCCACACCCCTCAGGATTTCTTGTCTATGCAGAAAGTTTTGCCATCCTTGCTGTGTCTGTCAGAAGCATGAAAACAATTGCCTCAGGTAGACAGAATAATATCAGGGAAAAAAGTCTTTTTGCTGGTTTATTATTTTGTTCATCAAAACAGTTCCACTGAGGTGGTTCTGTTGGAATTATATTAGTGTAGGTTTGCTGGAAAACCCTTTCACATGTAATAGACAAGGTCTAATGGAATAGCGGGGAGCAGGGACTACTCCATGTCTGTTCTGCTTTGGAGGGTGATTCAGCAGGGGTGATTTTAGAACCACATCAGTTTTGGGTAGAAATGAATGTGATGTAAGAAAGGGCAGGACTAGCCCCCACAGAATTAAAAAAGGCTGCAGTGGATGCCCTCATAGATATTCTCTGGTCACAGAACTTCCACAGATATCAGCATTCCTGACCCACAGGCTCAAAAAGCTCAGCAACCACTTCTGACAAGCTAACCTTTACTCAAGTTAGACTATAAAAAAACTAGTTAGAATATGAGTGACTTCATAACAATGGCAAGTAGATAGGGAAACAACAAATCTAATTGTAAGGGAACCTGAAGAAGTAAGGTAGTCACTTGACTTGGGCAGACAAAACATATGCAAGGTTTGCTTTCCATTTTCATTCTTCCCTCTCTTCCTTCTTCCTTCACTTCCACACTTTTTTCTTCCTTTCTCCTCTCCTCTCCTCTCCTCTCCTCTCCTCTCCTCTCCTCTCCT
>VYZT01010677.1:30554-78677 GCA_013400735.1 Pomatostomus ruficeps
CTCTCCTCTCCTCTCCTCTCCTCTCCCATAAAATACTCATATTTCTGTGGAATGTGAGATGACATGGTTGATCTAAACTCACAGTAAAATTTGATTGAATAAAGTACAAAAATGTATTTGCACTTTAAGCGGCTTTGTATTGTAATGAATTGTAATGAACTGATGTGTGAATTCAGAAAAAAGCCATGGTATTTCTGGAAATGCTAGTCCTTTTTTTTTTTTATTTTTTTGGTAATGTAACAGTTCCTGTTAGTTAAAATACCACTTAAAGAGTCAAAACAATACAATTTTGTATATGATCACCATAATAAGCACATGCTATAAATATTGAATAAAGTTCTTTGAACAAACAGCCCTCATATCTCTGAGTTATGCCTCTAGGTTTAACAATAAATTAGGCAAAAGAAACTGCTGGCTAGCCATTGAAAACAGTGTTAGGAGTGACTAGTTTCTATATCTGGTCCAGTTACCAGTTGACTCTGAACTAAAGAAAAGTGATTTCAACTCTCAGTATCTGTAAAGTCAGAAATGTACTAATATTTTCTGTCCTCCTGGACCCACAGAAGTTTCTTTGACAAATCCACAACACACTGACATATATGCAAATCACAGCTGGTGAATAACTGTGATCAGCATGGAAACAGGCCTGTGAAGACTTAAAGTAAGCTGACTATTAACCACATTTTAGTGAACTATCTCTGTCTACTCAGAGACCACTCTGCTTAAAGGGGTTTGAAGTGCATGTTTCAACCAGGGTGTTGGCTCCCAGGGCTGCAGCTGAAGGGCTGTATGGTCAGCCAGGCGATATGCTGGTCTTTTCTCTTCCAGCCCACCTGAAGGGAGCCTCTGGACAGCTGCAGTCAGCTTCCACCCCTGGCCCCCACCCCATTTTCCTCCCCTTCTTTCTACTGCCCAAAAAATGTATGGTTAAACTGAAGAGTGAACATCAGAAGTTCAGAGAGGCTGAGTCTCTCTAACTTTAGCTTAGACATGCCACTGCAAATTGATGAAGTTTATTTCCTACAGGTGGCTCCAAAAGTTTCCAGCTGCAGGATTTCCCTCTCAGCATTTTTCCCTAGATAGAACATAACCTACCTATTTTTACCTTTAAAGGCTGAGAAGGAACAACCAAGTAGGGAAAAAAGTATCCATCCATCCATCCATCCATCCATCCATCCATCCATCCATCCATCCATCCATCCATATTAACTACAAAGATAACACTTCTGGCTCAGCTTGTTCTCTAGCTGCTAATCACTAGAAGCTATGAGAGTGTATCAGAGAACAATGGCTGAATTTTTTGGCTTTGTAATTTTTCCTAAACATCTGCTATTAGTCACCATCAAAGGCAAGAGTCTAGAGGGATGCTAGTATCCTCCAGTATGACCATTCTTACATTTTGATATTATGTTCTGATAATTCAGCCTTACCCAGCCTCAGGAAGCCAAGACATGGTAATATCTGGGCAAAAGGGCATGAATCAAACATTGCTGTCAAAGCCCATTCACTAATATTTTGGAATAAGCACATAATAAAAATGATGAAGAATCCACCCTTCAGCTTGGCTGTTTGCAGCAAATATTATAAGGGTATTAAACTAAACAATGGCTTGTACTCATCTGGCTCTCCAGATGTTTTCTATGACTCTTATTTTCTATCAATCAGTTAACCACGGTTTTTGCTTTCCTTAGCAACGTATTTTCAAATCACAATCAAAGAAAGTAACAGCAAATAATAAGGGCTAGATTGTATTTGATTGCTGCTAGTTGCTCATGGGAAAGGAAACTGCAAGAAACACTGCCAATCCTTCACACTGGCAGACCAGCCAGGAACACTTCCAACCCCCCTGACTGCCCCCGCAGTGTGCTCCGTACCAAAGGGGCTGTGCGGTGGTCGTGTCTGATGGGGAGACCCTGTGGCTAGCAGTGGAGGGAGACGTGCCTGAATGCTATATGGGACAGGAGATGCAGGATAATTTATTTCTCTTTCCACTCAGCCCTTTATTACAGCCTGCCCAACTCACTCGGAGACACAGCATGCTTCAGCCATTTAGAGTTTAGTGGGTGTTTTTAGCCTGGCTCCATGAGGAAGCACAGCTCGTATAATTGCATTGTGAGTGTATGTGTGTGCGTGTGTGCACACAGTTGTCTAAAAACTTTTGTACTTTTGTGCCCACTGGGTAATTGTAGCTGAACCTGGCAGAAAGGCAGAGGTTTCAGAGATAATCAAGTTGGTGAGTTTTTTCAAATATAGAAAACGGAAGAGTTTTTCCACTGATGGAAAAGCTGCAGCCCACACTCAGTTCTCATTTGACACAGAGAGAATCCACCTGGGAAAGAGACTGGGTGTATGTGAAGGAAAGCTTCAGTCAGAGCTTATACCTTATTAGATATAAGGGAATCCATTCAGCAGCCAAGACTTCTCTCCCCTATGGATTCTCCAGTGTCTGATAAGGGCAGAATTCACAGTGCAGCAATAGTATAATTCATTTAAAATGTCAGTCAGCCATGAAACACTAACTCCATTGGAAACTAGGCTTCCGGAATAATTCTAGTATGCATGGAAATGCTTGTTCCCTCACATACGGCAAAGCTCCAGGAGGAATTATGGGAGTTTCTCCATTGCTTCCAGTCTCCAAGCTAGCTCTCTCAGAACTATCTCTGCCCAACAGTAGACTGGGTCTTTCTAGCACCCACAGCCTCTGGAGGCTTCAGAGAGGAAAGTTGTACTTCACTTCTTCCCTCAGAGCCAGGCTCATCAGGCATAACTTATCTGAAGAACCTTATTCACAAAAGAGCTCCCCATTCCCTTTTAGGCACAGAAAAGTAAAAGAAAAAAGGGAAACAAAAAAAAAAAAAAAAGCCAGCTTTCTCAATGGCTTCCTGGCCAGAAAGAATTGCTGGCTGCTGAGCGCTTGTGGAAAAATGCTCTATTGAGAAGTGTAAATGAGAATGGAATCTTTCTGAAAATCTGGATCCAACAGGGGACTATTGGCTCTTGAAAGTTTGGCCCTCATTTCTTTTGAAATGCGTAGCTCTTAAATGAGCAAAATCAGAAGTGACTTTTCAAAAGTCTCCTGCCTTCATTTCCTCTTATTTCCAGGTAGCACTGAAAATACTTGTGGTATTGATGTCAGCATTATGCTCAGACCAGGAAAACAAGAAAAGAACACATTTCAGTTGTCTGAGTGCTCAGGTTTCCTCTAGATACTGTTTTAATAACATACTCATTAGGAAATTCCCCAATTATTTGTATTATCTTCCCATGTTAAAAGACAGAATGTGATTTCTTAATTTCAATATTATTATTGAATAGGGATAGCTATTCCCTGCAGAATGAATGGATTATTCCAATCCACTCAGGGATCAGCATTATTTCTGGCTGCTACATTTCCCTGGGAATGCATACTAATGTCATGATAGGTATTTGACGGTGGTATTAAAAAAGTAAGAAAGGAGGGAGATGCATCAAGTAATTTGCTTAGTGATAAGGAGTGGGCGGGAGATTAGCACCTGAGACACACGCAAGTTCTCCCATCAGAGAGAATCCCATGTAAAACGTAACAATTCTGATGCCTGATCTTGGCGGAATGTAAGTCAGTGCTGATTTGTCACAGATCTGCATGGGAGCAGGGCTCCAGTGACAAAAAAAAGAAAAAATTATTTTCCATATAGCTACATAGTGCTGTTTGAATTCAATAGGTGCTGCAAATATGTGCTGGGAGTTAGACTGGGGCTCTGCTAAAAGTCAGGGTTGCAGGAGATTGCACTGAGATTGTAGGCAGGACAGATCAGATATTAGAAAAGCAAGAAGGAAATACCAACCTCACAGAATTAACATATATTGTCACATTCTATTAAGGTTTTCTGTGGGGTTAGATCAGATTAAATGCATTGAATCATAGTCATCTTACAGCATATGAAAATATTGTCATGGATGGAATTTTTCATTAGTGAATAAAATGCAGAATAATGAACAGTAGACAAAAAAGAGAGAAGATGTAAAGCCAGTCAAAGGAAGGGCAGATGTTTAAAAAGTCTTTTGCTATTCAGGATTGTGATCCAACAAAAGCAATTATGTTTCTGCTTTCTCAATTTCAAAACAACAGAAAAGAGCTTTGAGGTTTTTCCAGTGCTTATGGCCTATCTCCACACTGTTAACTGAACAGAAGGTAACATAATACAAAACATAGCCAAAGGCAACTGATTCCATGCAAAGCTTATAATTTGGGACATCCAGTGAGTTGAAGGGGATCGCAATCAAGAAGGAGATACATATATATATTCAAAAATTGCCAAAGAAATCTATAAGAAGCCTAATTAAATTCCCTTATAAATCTGGAAGAGGAATCATAAAAAGAAAACTAAATCAGTGCCTACAGGTGGAAATTTCACTTGGTAACTGCCCTCTGAACTCATGAGAAAGATAATGTTTGGAATTTTGTTGAGGAATGGCTGGCATGTGACTGCAGAAAAACAATAGACTCTCTTGGCGAAATACTGAATATTATTTTTGCTCAAAATTTTATTGTGTTATTTTTGAATGGATAAATATCTGAGCTGTAATTATAAATACAGTCCACCCCACTTCTTCTCCAGTATCCCCAGCCATGCACCTAAACAAAAGTAAGTGAGGCTGAATGTGGGAACCTTCACGGAATGCAGTGTATGTATGGACCAATATGCAAGAGAGCGGAGAGGAAGATAGCAGAATTGCAAGGGAAAAGATTCAATGCCAGTCATTCTAGATTGTGAGAGGAAAAACTTTCTTAATAATACAATACTCTTCCTGTATTACCTGATGTAGGTCTGATGTAAAGAGATGCTGCTTACTAGTCAGAGTTGCACGCTAATAAAAATGGTGAAGGTTGCATTCCACCCTTTGCAGTAGTCATACAACTTACTCAGACTGTGCCATTGGAAAGGGGTCTGTAGTGAGACACAAGGACATGCAGCCATAGAATAGAAAGTTGTTGAAATCTGTGGAATTTTTGCCAGGGANTCTCTTTTTCTGACACTTGTTTTGCTGTACCATTCAAACAATAGAATACTTCCCTCTTTCTTAGCTCCCTCACCAAGGAAGGAGGAGGAGGCATAAAATCTCCTTTTCACAGGTAAGTGGGCAGAACTTCTTCAAGGCACCATAAGATGAACCTGGGCACAATCCCAAACAGTCTCTTATATGCCTAAAATACAACTTAGGCAAAATGTAGGTCCATACTGAAGGTCATGCAGAAAATCCTGCCAATCTTGATTAGGTGTCTCCCAGGCATGTATGTTGCTGGGTGGCACTTCCTTAGGTGCCCAAGTACAGTCCTGGTGTATGTGTCCAGCCACTCTCATCCACAGCCAGCTCAAGTAAAAAGAAGTGTGACCCTCCTGCAGGCAGAGGAGTCGGGGGCTTGCTTTCCTATGCAGCAAAGAGTGCTAAGGTGCAGTGAAAGCAAGGACAAAGCCTGGACCAGAACCTGAGGGTTCAGGAGAACAAGACTCTCAGTCTTGCCAGAGAAATAAAGAACCAGAGACACCAGCTGCTGCCCCAAGACACAGGCTTCTGCCTCATTTTCTTCATTTCAGTCTCTGTCTGAAGCAAAGTAGTGCTATTGTGGTTTTGTTTGGTTTGAGTTTAGGGGTTTTTTTGCAACATGTGACAGAAAAAGCAACAGCCTGCTTGTTTTACATTTTGAACTGGCACTGCTATGGGGTTACATAGATGAACCATTCCTACTTCGTTCCACAATCTGGGCCTCCCTACCTCATACCCTGTTGGGTCAGAACCAGCAAGGTTTGCCCCAAAGGTCCACAGGACCATAATGTAGAACTACTCTGGCTTTTGACAGCAATTGAGAGCCCTCCTGCTTGTTTTCTGGGGCACATGGTGCTAACTAGAAGCTTTTGAAGGGGTGTAGTTTCATTACTCAGGATCAGCTTAAAGTAAAGCAGTTCCCCATCTGGCTTGGAAAAAGGACAAAACAGGCTCACCTCCATCTGCTAAAGACCATGTCAGCAGAGTCTCAGCGTTCTCAGCCACTTCCTTTCAGACCTGACAACCTCTGTCTACCCTTTAGCAGCTTGAATGCTTTGGGTAACAGAAGTTTACAGTTCTCTTGGTTTTGAAGGTCCCTTAAGGAGATTCTCATTGAGAAAGAAGAAGTATCAGGGAAGAGGACCACATCCTACTTTGCACTGAAGTGAGCTGCAGTACAGTCAAGGAGTCTGTAGTTGCAGACCCAAATAGAGCAAAGGTGAGGCACTGTTTTTACATTGTGTATAGACAGGGATGGGCCACACTTCAGGGTTCAGAGCTTCTCATTCTCAGTGGGAATACCTATTACCTGCATCACTCATGGCACTCCTTTCTGCTACTTCTGGTTCTATGCTCTGTTCTTTCTGCTGCATAGTGACCCAGATAGCAGAGAAAACAGGAGCACTCTCTCTTCGCTATTTCTATTCTCACCTGTATTCTACATTATTGTAGAGACTGCTGAGATAGGGCTCGAGTGCCACTTCTAGGGCTCATATTCAACTGGCTGTTAGCTAAAAGTGGTATCACCATGAACCTCATCCCAAAGGAGAAGAGAAACAAGCCACCTGCCTTCAAATGTGCAAGTAAAATAGCTAAACACAGGACAGCTTGGTTCAGAAGCTGACATTCAAAGGCACACTTAACTGCAGCTCTGATGTGGAGCAAAACTCTGGGATTTCTTATTGTCTTCAGTGACACACTTAGCTTGCTGTGCCCATGCTTAGGTTATATTTACATTGATGAGTATAGACAGACATGTCTGCTCCATCTGTAATCCAGGCCAAATGAATATATGACATTATCATCCAGGAGATTAGTCTTGTGAGTTTAGGTCCAGAACTGTAGCTGTATGGGTACCCATAGGAGAAGGCAGAGGTCTCACTGTACCTCATCTTCAAATGGTTACTTTTTAAGTTCTAGATTTCCCCAGCCAGTGTCAAGGGAATTTAAGATTTATCTACTTGCATGTTGCCTATAACTTAGCCCATGCTTGTGACCTAACCCAGGAATTCACTCACTGCTGATATCTAAAGCCAGAATGCCACTCCCTAGGCTGGATCTTCAAACTGTTGGGTCAGTGGAGAGGCAGCCTGTGTGGACACATTTGAGTTCTTTTGAGGGCCAGCTGTTAGCACAAGCAGAGTGAGAGTGGTGGCTTAGATTGACCTTTGCCCGGGTTATAATGGGCTATTATAATAGCCATTTAACCTGTGTCCTATATCCTTGAAAGCTAGGCTGTGTGATGACACAAAGTGAGAGGTCAGAGTATGAATCCAGCAACCTGCTGTTCCTCCAAGGATCAGCAGTCATCCCCCCAGTTACCCAGGGACAGCTGTATCCAAGTACGGCTCTCCAACCTGTTTTGCTTCTTCCCCTCCCCTTGTATAGCTTGAAAAGCCCTGGGGACCTGGTCTTCTTTCTCTTCCTTGAGACAACAAAGCTGGATTCTGGGGCACTGCAAGGTACCTTGGTTTGTCCCATGCATGGTGTGGTATGCTGTCACACTCCAAATGTACCAGTCCCTCAGAAGCTTGGGCTGAGAGACAGAAGCAAATATCTGAATGGTGGTGGTAAAAGAAAAACCACAAAGAAACAGCACATCAAGACTCCCCCTCAGCACATAGTCGCCACCTCATTGCTGAGATGGGTTGACTCTGTTCCTGTTTCCCTTCAAGGAAGGCAGGACCCTGCTTCCTCACCAGCCTGCCTGATGGCTCGCTGAGAAGGACATGCACATACACTGACAGTGTAACAAGTAGCACCAGCTGAGAAGTGGTTTAAAAAGCCATCCCTTACTACCTCTCAGATAATAGGTGGTGCCTTCAAGTGGAGAAACCTGCTAGAGTATGTGCCATTTGGATCACAGAGTCAGGGAAGTCACAAAGCTCATCAGGACAAATCCATAGGCAAACATCCAGTGTACACAGACCTTTAAGGGTCTTGCTCAGCACTGTGAATTTTGATTCAAGGGCTAAGCACCCCCGTCCAGGTATCACACAGCTGGCTGAGGACTGCGATTAGATGAGCTCCTCTGCCAATCAGGGTAAAGAGGTGGATGCAGTCAACTGTGTCCGGAAGTTTGTCCCCTTTCCCCTTTTCCCCCTCTCCCTAGATGTTACAGCCCAATCAGTTTTGCAATTTAACTCTTTGTCTGATTGCTTCTTGGCTTCCAGAAAATGATTTAGGTTAAAAGAGAAGAGTCTTCAGAGGTGGTCTTGTCTGCATGGCTTCTTGGATTATCCCAGACAAATTGCACTGGGTAAAGCTCAGAGGAACAGCTAGAGAGCTCATTTTAGCTTTTAGTTTCTGGGTTTCGTGTTGCACTGTAACAGGTTAGCTATTGCCTTCATGAAGGTCTTGAAAAGGGAGAGGAAAATACAAAAATACTTCAATTGCACCCTGTTCTGCCTCCACTAGGCTCTTCTAAATGGTTTCTGCAGGAACAGATGGCATAGGAATTGGCTCTGTCAGCTTTATATGAGCTAGGAACTCCCTCGTGCCAAGGGAATCCTTGAATGGGGAGATTCAGCAGCTCCCCAGCTCTTCCGAAGTGGGTCAAAATGATTTAAGAATCTGGCCCGTTGCAGCCTCATTTCCACTGTAAATCGTACCAAACTGAGGGGATGATGGAGTGGTAAGACGATAGAGAATAAAATTTCAAAGAGGATCAAAATATGCCATTTTAGCTTTTGTATGTATAAACACGCATAATATGACATTTTGTTTAGACAGTTATTTAAAAAGAAACTTACAATCTTTTTAATTAACACAAATGCAAAGGAATAGACTATAAATATGAACACAGGAAGGTAGGAGTTGACAGCACACAGCCTTCCAGACAATCTTTTTTTTCAGTTGTTATGGGGTATAATAAAATTTTGTTTTCCTTTGCAAATTTTCCATAATGTTTATGTTTGTTTTAGGTAACACATTAACTGTACGTGGCATTTTTTTTCCATGTATCATGTCATGTGTCAGAAGCCCTCACCTTACAGTGAGTGAGGAACAGTGGGAACAGTGAATGAGATTAAAGAATGAAAGAGAAAGAGAGAGTGAGATCACCATATGGGCAGACCATACCTGAATGGTGGATGTGATATACCGTCTAATTTATGCTGCTGCCACTATTAAAACATCTCTGGCTCCAAGTCTCATTACCTTACCTCGTCTTACCTCTGCCATTCCACTGCTGCCCACTTCGCTTTACCTCTGCTGCCTGTCTGCCTGACTCGTGAAATGCTAAACAATTTTGATATTTACCTGTTTATGATCAAATTGCAAAATGATCTGTTTAGTTCTGTTCTAAATTAAGGTCTGCATTAAATGTCATAGCATTTATCTTTCATAAAATGAGACAGCAAGGACACTAATTTCCCAGGCACTCAATCACTGCCCAGTGCCACCGGAGAGAGTGGCTGTGGAGGCGCGTGCCCGCCATTCACAGCCAGCTTGACAGCACCCAGGTGGAATCATAAATGTCAATTAATCATTAAAAGCTGTTACCAGCACGTATTGAACTGCTGTGGCACAAAATGTTAATCAGCCCCACATCAATACCATAAATTCCTGCAAATTGGAGCGGTCGATAATGCTGAGGCCCGGCAGGTCGATGGGAGGGCACAAGGCCTCTCCACCAACATGGTGGCTGGGCAGCCGCCCTGTCCTGTGCTGGCCCACTGGGGCTGAGCAGGTGTCGATGCATCACTGCCCCGATGGGTCTGTCAATAACACCGAGCAGGGGAGGGCAGCCCTCACCATTTAGTCGCTCCAGGCGCCATGTGTCGCTGCATAAGTGGCAGCTTAAAAGCAGGGCCAGGTCAGTTGCTGCCCAGGGACGGGATGGGGCGGCTGGCGCCGTGTGCCATTAACCCGAGTGCTGCTGCAGGAGAAGTCACCTGGAGCTCCCTGGCTTAGAAAACTGTTCCCTGCTGAGTTATAATGTTACTCATGAATGGTGGTGGGGTTGTACATTAATCCCCCCTGGGCCCCAGAACAGTGTTTTCCTGCAGCCTCTGGTGCACTGCTGCCAGGCACCCATGAAATGGGGCACATGGAGGTGTGGGCAAAAGGGGAAGGTCGCTTCTGCCTTGGCATCTGCCTAACACTTTTCCCCATGTAACTATTGCTGCCGTGTGAGTATGAACAGTAACAGCAGGCTGCCCCTGCAGAAGAGAGCTGCCCCTGTGGAGAGGCCACTTTGGGCCTCTCCTTCTCAAAGCAACCCTATGTCTTTCAGTGTTGGCTGTGCCAAGACCTCAGGTGGCTTCCTTGCCATCCTCACCTCCAGGGCCAAGGAGAGCTCCTGGCCTTCCCACCCAGACATACAGAACAAACTGGGACAAGTGGAAGAACCTCTAAAAGGAAAGCAATTGCCATGGGAAGGACTATGTCCCACGGGAGAAGGACTCGGTTCCCTGAGGCCATCCCAGAAATGCCCCTGCTGCCTTCAGCTGCTGTTTCTCCTGGGAGGGGAGAGATCCCTGCCTACCATCCACAGGCCTGCCAAAGGCTCAGCTGAGCCCAATCCATTTATCTCCTGTTACCGTTATTAAATCTGACCTGCACTGGGGGAAAAAATAGCATTTTTAGGATTGCAGGATATTAAGAAACCTCTTTAGAGATGAAAGAAATGCCCGGTACTTAATCTAGGGAAGGATTGTGTTCCACTGGTTTCATTGTCATTTAACATAGAACATAAAGGTTAATGCTGAATAAAATAATACCCATGCTGATTATTTTAATAGTCTCAAAGTATAACTTTTTCCCTGGACTGCAGTTACCTAATCCATGTGCTTTACATGCACCAGCAGTATTTTGTACTTTTCCACAGCACAGATATGATGGTTCCATTAAGTTCAGTGCTGAGAAGCTATTGTATGTATCTCTAATACAATCATTCCATATTCTATGGAAAATGGAAAATATATGGATCCACAGACATGCTAATTCCCAAGATTTGTACATTTTTAAAGATTAATAAAAATGTCCATCTTATTATCTGAGTTATAGGAAACATCAAAATAAATTAGGAATTCTACTGCAAAGAAATCCCCTATTCAACATATCGAGACACGATGATGTTATAAGTGTTCAGACAAAGGTAATACAGTCCCTCTATTTAATTGCCCTGACACCTTGCTCAGTTCCTCCAGCTATACCCTGAGAGCTAAAATACCCCTCTCATTGTTATTAATTGTATTCCTTTTTAAATGTAATGTCATATTGCTATGGACTGAGCTAATGAAACATACTCATATTACCAAAATACGTATATTTCTTTTTGTACAAGACATTCTATCAAAACTGTCTGCTAAAGACATTGTGTTAAAGACCTTTCATAGAGCTTTATAAAGAATATCTCAGCTACTCCAACATTTCTATTAAATGATCATTAAAATGCCCAAGAGAACTAAACAATATAGTGTGGATCCAGTTATCACATAAGACTTTAGAAATATTGTTAATTTCCACTACTGATTTATGTTAATACTAATGCTAGATTACATGCTGTGGCTACTAAACAGCCACTGAATACCAATTCACACAAAGACAGTCCCTGTCCTCTCTGTGAAAGCTGTACACTTCTGTTATAATGAGAACCTGAATTATTTATCTCTCTTTATCCTACAGTAGTTCACTTGGCCACAATCACTTTTTTCCCCTCTGTTTCTACCACACGTAAATGCATGTAAACATGACATAATAACAACTACTATCTTTGGCTATTTCAGCCACATGAGATTGTTGTCCTGAGTTTTGCAGTTTCTCTGTGTTTCTCTTTGCTGTGATACTTTCTCACACATTCTGCTGTAAACATGGCCATGGTTTCTTGACAACTATCTTTGTTTTATTAACTGTCTTTGTTGTTTGTAATTCTATTCTCGTGGGCGGAGAAATATGATAGATAGATGCTTTGACCAATGGAATGGAGAGGTAGTGATTTCTACCTCCAATCCACAGTAATTTGTAAAAACATATAAATAAAGGTCAGAGGGTTCTGCCCTCTCTCTTTTTGCCCTCTCCTTTTGCTCTCTCTGTGTGGTCTCTCATTTTGGCTCTCCTTTTAGCTCCTTGGCCTAGTCGGCCTCATCCGTGCTACATGAGATCAGTCAGAGGATGGAAGCAAAAGTATTGCTCAGTGCTGAGCAGGAATGGGGTATGAGGTTGCTTAAACAACAACCCTCCCTGAGGGGGCTTCAGTATTTTTAAATGCAGATCCAGTGTAAATCACAAACTGAGCAATACAGAAGACTTCCTTGCTGATGGTTTCCACTTCTGGCAGCTTCTCTCAGGTGCCCACTGCTTTTTGCAGCCCTAGCTGGGTGTGAACAGCTCCTCCGCCGCACGTGCACAGGCTCTGCTCCCCCTGAATGAGACTCCAGGCAAAGCCAGCTGCGTGGGTAGGATCAACTACTGGTCAATTTTAGATGTTCATGTGATGCTTTAAGATTTAGCTTTTATATTTCTTAAACCCTGTACTGCTTTAGTGTAGCTCTAAAACTCCATATAGTCTGTTAACTCCTGTTCTCACATTCTAGTTAGACGTAACAAATCCTCTCTAGGCTGGGACTCAAGGACACCTTGCTGTTCCTGGCCCCAAAGCATGTAAATTAAAGCTCTAAAAAGAGAGACAGACTTGGAGTGAATTACATCATCATCTGAAACTGTAATTAGAGAATTAACCCTGATATGTAAATTGATCAAAACTTATAAAAATGTAGAAAACTCACGACCTGGGGTCCATCTTGGGTGTGGCCTCTCCTGGAGAGGGCTTTTGTCTGCCTGAGGTGTACCTATTGAAAGCCCTTCAATAAATACCCATTTTATTCACTTAATCTTGTCTAGCCTCTGTTCTAAGTAGCCGCCATCTCTCAGGCATCACATGCAAGAAATCAATCACAGAATATTCTGAATCGCAGATTCAGATTCTGAATCTGAGCTGGAAGACACCCACAAAGACCATCGAGTCCAGCTTCTAAGAGAATGGCCCATACAGGAATCAAACCCACAACCGTGGTGTTATTTGCACTGTGCTCTAACCAACTGAGCAAATCTCATCTTTTTCCTAATCAAGAACAGAGATGTGGCCAAAGCTCTTCTACATACGGGGTGAGTACTGCATCTACAGTGTTACTGAGCAGTCCGTGGCATTTCTGTGTGAGTGCTTTTAATCTGTCTGTAACACCTGTTCTGCAGTCTTTAGTGCTGGGTTTATGCATTACTTGTCAGAATGCATTTTGCTCCCTTCATACGTGGCACATGTAAGTTGAATTCCATCTGTGATGTTTGTGTGCTGCAGCCCCACTACCTGCTGTCTCACTCTGCACTTTGACTGGCCTTGGCTCATCCAGAGGGTAGAAATCCAGCTCTGCTGAATTAGTTCTGAGGATCCTTCTGGAGAGCTCTCTGGAGAGGATCTGTTTTCTTGTTTCCAAAATAAAGAAGCTCACATTGCATCTAGGGCATTATTTCAGCAGTGGGACACCAACACATCTCACCAGTTCTCCCAGGTCTTTTTCAAGCAGCAGTGAAAAGGATGGTCGTGGCAGCCATCCTACAAGTGTCAATGTGCAGGCATGCAGATTCCCATTGTGCACTTACTGCTCTGTCACACAGGCTCCAGAGTCCACAACTGCATGTTTCTTGCTGTAAGGAGTTGCAGAATGTCATTTTACCTGGTGACAGGACAGGTAGGAACTTGATCTGAGCTGCTATGGACCCATAATGGCAACAGAGTAGAATGCTGTAAATGGAGGACGATCAGCTATGGAAAGAGAAAAATAAAACCATTCATGGAAATTTGAACCACATCTCAGCTGGTGAGGGAGATGACTATTGTTATTTTCAGGAAATGCTGAGGAAGGGGTTGAAAATGTTATTTAGAAATGTGCAACCCAAATCAGTTTGCTAGACAGTTTGAAATGGGAATAATGGAAAACAGAAAGATACTTCACAAGGTAGCATGTGCCATTTGGAAGACTCCGATACTCTGCTACGTGTAGGTATCAGATGCACAAAGCTTGGACTGTGTCAGGGCTGTTAGAGGACCTGTATCACAATTTTCTGTATTCTTGACCTCTTAGTTACAAATTAGTTGAGAGGTATATTTTTCCACTGTGCTTTTAACTGTGGTTCACTGCACAGTTTTGCTGCCAGTGCCACTCAGCTAACAGAGCATCCCACACTGGGTTTTTCCACAGCCCTTCCTTGTCCAAGGTTTTGAAAGTGCCTCAGTTATCCTGGCAGGTAAACCTATCAAGGTCAACAGAACCATCATGTTAACCACGATCCATCTTAGTGACTATTTTACTGTAACTTTCAGCCACCATCTAGAGCACATAAGTTTTTCACCAGAAAAAAACTGTGGAGTAGAAATAGAAGGGTGAGATTTTTATCAATACCCCTTCCTCCAACTTCCTTTAAAGAGATTGATTAGGCAGAATCATTTGTGAGTAAGTATGACTGTGCAGATGTTTGAAACTACAGAAGTGGGTATATGTGTGTTATTAAAAACCAGGGTCACTGTAAGGACTTGAATCTCAACAAGAACTCTCGTGGCGACCTCTGAAATACTTCCTTCACTGGAGGGATGTGAACAGGGCCTTTACTGTTGAGCCACAGGAAAGGGGACTTCAGAGTCCAGCTGTGGAATCTGGAGACTGTTTGGCTATGCTGCTGACCTGCACTAGCTTTATCTTCCCTTCTTCCTGCACCTGGTTTACTTTGTACATATTTTCTTGGTAAGCTCGTGGTGTCTGCTGGCTAATGACCTGCAGGGTCCTGAGACTGAAAGGGAGGTGAGCAGGACATCGCTGACAGGGGTGCAGAAATGAGTGAGAAAGGAGGAACAGAAGTGGCCCACAAACAGTATGGGCTCTTGGGCCTGTGTGCATGGGGAGACTTCGGAAACAATGCTGACCATGCACTGTGAACCAACTCTCATTTTTAACCAGGGAAGCCTAGACCTGCACTATTCAGTGATGTTATTGATATGGTGCCTCAGAGGTGGACTCTGAATTCCAATTAGTTGTAATAATTAGTAAAGTTCAGTACCCCAAAGATGGTTTTTTAATTTAAGAAAACAGAATGTCGGATTTTATGTGTTATAAATTAAATCTAACTCCAAACCCTTCAGTACTACAGTATAATTTCTATTATCTAACATACTGGTTTTGGTTGCAGTTGTTACCATGATAAACCACTTTTCTTTTGGGGAGCAGAGGTGTGGAGGTAGACTTTAACATTTTATGGCAGTCTAAACCTAGAATAATTCTACTGAGTTTGAAGGATTTACACAGATTGACTACAAGAAACAAAGTCAGAATCAAAACAGTAAAGCACTGCCATTTAGCATCTATCAGAGTTGATGAGGGCTTACCTTGTAATATTTAAAACCATGGGTATTTTAGTCAGATAGGGAAATGCACTTTCAAAGTCCAATTTAACAAAGTCTAATTTCAAAAACTGAAGCCCTGTTCTCCTAATCTGAGTGACTTTAGATACATATGGGAATATCAAAACATGATTGCTCTGAAACTCAATCTTCTTCTTTTTAATTAAAGAAAGAATCCTATCTTAGTCGCCTGAGAATCTGAAAGATAGTCTAAGTATTTGACACTCAGAAAAACTTTTAACAGATAAATTATGATGACAAGAAACAAAAACTACCATCAACAGTAAAAGCAGATTTAAAATAAAACTAAAGATGCTCTAATAATTTAGAAAAAAAAGTTAATCAATCCTGATCTTCAAATTCTTCCTTGAGACCAAAAAGAAATGTGTTCCAGGAATTAATTTAAGTTATAAAAAGTTGTGACTAGATCTCAACTGTTGTAAATCAGCAAAACTCCACCGATTTCAATGGAGCTGCACTAAAATAGGTTAGATAAGAAACTGACCCTCAATTGCTTTGTAATTTTTTTTCCTAATCAACAAACAAAATACTGTTTTTAAGTTAATGTAGGATCATAGAGTCCTAGAATGGTTTGGGTTGAAAGGGACCCTTGAAGGTCATCTAGTACAACCTCCCTGCAATGAGAAGGCATCTTCAATTAGCTCAGGTCACCCAGAGACCTGTTAAACCTGACCTTGAATATTTTCAGGCATGAGGCATCTGTAAATCTCTTCCAGTGTTTCAGCACTTTCATCATACAAAATGTCTTCCTTATATCTATTCTGAATCTACCCTTCTTGAGGTTAAAACCATTACCCCTTGCCCTATAGTAACAGGCCCTACTAAAAATTATGTTCTCGTCTTTCTTATACATCCCCTTTAAGTAAAGAAAGGCTGCAAGATCTCCCTGGAGTCTTCTCTTCATCAAGGTGCTCTACCTCAGTTCTCTCAGTCCTTCCTCATAGGAGAGATGCTCCAGCCCTCTGATAATTTTGTGGGGCAGGGTCTCATCGCAGGGGAGTAGAAAGGGAGAATCACCTCCCTCAATCTGTTGGCCACACTTCTTTCAATGCAGCCCAGGACATCATTGGCTTTCTGAGTTGCAAGCACACCTTGCCAGCTCATGGCCAGCTTTTAATCCACAAAACATCTGTCTTAAGCCCTCGCTATTCCTCAGTCATAACCTGGTGTTTCTTTTGTACCAGTTCTCTCAGTTTCTTTGTTTTAACACTTTTAGAAGTAAGAAAAATCTTTGAGAAAACATTTTATTTAAATCAAATTCTGCAACCTTGATAAAGCATGTGTATTTTACAACACACAGCACCACCTTCTCCTGACTTTGAAGGAGGAACTAAGCAAATGTTAAAGGATTAATCTCATGTCATTCAGGCTAACACACATAGGAGTGCACATGCAGTCACATACCCTATATTGCTTGATAGGCTTTTGTTGGAAAAGTTTGTCGTGGTTTGACCCTGGCTAAGTGCCAGGCCCCCAGGGCAGCCGCTCACTCATTCCCTCCCCTGCCACAGCTGGGCAGAGGAGGGAAGGAGAGGGGGGAAAAAACCCCAGGGAATTAACCCAAAGGTCCATGAGTTGAGATAAGGAACTGGGACAAAACGCTCCAAGGACAAACCAGGCTCAACTTAAGTTGCAAAGTGAAATTTATTACTACCTGAGTTAGAAGGAGGATATGAGAAATAAACTAAACCTATAAAAGACACCCTTCTTTTCCCTCCCCACCCCTCCCTTCCCTCCCACCAACAGTGCAAGGGGGGGGTCAGGTTGTGGGTTTTTCAGGTCAGTCCATTTCCAAGATCTTCTTCCCCTGCTTAGGGAGAGGAGTTTTTTCCTCTGCATTTGCTTTGGGGTCCCTCCCATGAGAGACAGATCTCTGTGGACTTCTATGGCATGGGTTTACTCGTCCACAGGATGCAGTCCTCCAAGGACAAACTGCTCCAGCATGGAAGCAGGGGGCCCCTCTCTCTCCAACCGGGTCTCCCACCTGGACTGCAGTTTCCTCCGACATCCACCCGCTCCAGCGTGGTCACCTCCTCCACAAACTGCGGGACTTTTATCTCAGTCTCTGTCTCTCACTGGGCTGCACCTGCTACGGCTTCTTCTGGCATCTACAGCTCCTACGGCTACTTCTGGCATCCATGGCTGCTGCGGCTTCTGGCATCTCCCCGCTCCAATGTTGGCACCTCACCCACGGACTGTGGGTGGATCTCTCTGCATCCCCTGTGGATCCCATGGACTGCAGGGGGGACACCCCACCTCAGCATGGGCTCACCACGGCCTGCAGAGGAATTGCAGCTCCAGAGCCTAGAGCACTTTCTCCCCCTCCTTCTCCACTGACCTTGGTGCCTCCATGTTGTTTTCCCTCACATGTTCTCACCTTCTCCTCCTTCTCTAACCAAAGGCAGCTGCATGCGCATTTTGTTTTGATTTTTCCTTAAATATGTCATCATGGAGGCATAACTAACTTTTCTCACTGGCCCAAACATGGCCAGTGGCATGTCCATCATCTTCAGAGCCATCTGAGATTGACTCTGCTGGAAATGGTGAAGAATTCCAAAGCTTCTCATAGGAGCCATCTTTATGACCCCCTCCCAACTACTAAAACCACAACATGGGCATATCCTGCTTTTCCATTTTTAAAGTGTGTTCATCCCCAAGAATGTTGTATTGAAAAAATAGAAATGGAATAAAACCGAGATAAATAGATCACACTAATACTAACACTGCTCTGATCCCTGCAGGCAAAAGCTGAAAAAGCATTTCAGGCTCTGGGCTGATGCTGTGAGTGCTGTGCAGAGACTTGTGCTTCCAAGGAGAAGTGAGTGGTGCAGACCGCAGTTCCTCAAGTGGTCCTTCAGTGCCAGGACTGGAGTCCTGAACAATGCTGGCAAAACTGCCTCCACAGACAAAGAGTGAACAAGGTAAGGGATGCAAGATCTGCTTCTCCCACCACATGAATTCCCTGAACTTGTGTATTCATGGCCACATAAACACCTGGCTAAGCAAAGCATTGTGATGATGTGGAGCTGGAAATGAGTAGTCAAGGGGCTGGAGGGTCAAGAGCTACCTAAGGCCATCTAAATAACACCAAATTTGTCACCAAATAAGAACCCACGCAATCTGCTACACAATCTGCCACACCATACCACACTAAACTTTCAAGAGCTGTTCCACAGCCTGAATTATAGACGAGAAGCAAACAGGAAGTGTAGACAAATGGTGGAGCTCTGGCATCCTATGCCAAACCAATTAAGCAGTAAGGGCCATCGGTAAAATAGTCTGGAAAGAAAACAGCTTTGTGCCCTTCCTGAGTACAGCACAAAGAGAACTGGGAATACTGCAGGGCTGGAAGGAGACTCAAGCCAACCAGCAAATTGCAGTGTGTTGTTACACTGAGTTCTGTCCCCTTGGTCCCTTGGTTTTACAGGTGTGGAGGTCCCCAATTCACTTCCTAGTAACTTTTCACTGAATGCAATGAAAATGAAACCCATGCAGTTTTTCTCTCATTGATGGTGAGGCTTTTAAAATTTGGGCGTATAGATATGCAATCCTATTTTGTGCTGTATTCTTTTCCATTTGTAAGTCTGGTTTATGGTCATGGCAATAATAGGAGAAGGATAGAATGTCCCTTATCTTTTAACCATCAGGTTGCCATTGTGAACATTAAATAGCATCCTGACTGCTTCAAAATAAAAAGCACCAGCAAATATTTAATGCTATACAAAAATCAGAAAAGTCTGGAATTGTCTCTCATTCGTTAACCTTAATCATATCAACCTGTTCACATACATGAGTGTATCAAATGCCAAAAGCCTGCTGGGAACCCATCCCTTTGCCAGCTGGTATGCACTGTATTTGATCAGGACTCTTTTTTGTACAGGAAGCAATGAAAGAGCATTCACAGACATTTGACAAACAGATGAAAACCAGCAAACACAACTGGAATTTTCTGAAAACAAGCACACACACTGTGTGTTCATTTATTTTCCCACAAACAGGGAGATAGACAAGAGGATGCAGCCTGTGAAAGCCATGCTTATCTAGGACAATATCACTGGGGCATAATATATTACTGCAGAGAAAGCACATGTTCTTCCAGTTCTCACCAGGAAGAGAAGCTAACAGTTAGTTTGAGTACATGGAGCAAGCCACATAGATTGACAAGGAATTTTGTTACTAAATGTTCATCACCCCTTGAAGAAGTTATGTTCTTTGCTGCACAGTGGTATAATTTTTTTCCCCAGAGAAAGTGGAAAGAAATTCAGTACAGTGGAGGAGCAGATCAGCAAGCAAGGGGCCCAGAGTTAAGCCTACAAATGTCTTCTGCAGCCCTTGAGAGGGGAGAGGGAAAGGGGGCCTGTTATTGCTGCCTGGCTCATTATACGTGCTCTGGGCCATCCTGTTGAACGCCTTTCCTTCCTGCAGCTGAATCATTCATTGACTGAAAAAGGAGTAGATTTTACACTAGAAATTTTCTCTTAAAATACTACATTGGTGAAAGACAAGTGGGATGACACATGTTTTTATTAGTCTTTTAATCTAAGATTGGATTTAAACACATGGGCTTAAATTTTATTCTCACTTTACTGATCTTGCCGCTTTTAGCCTTGCCCGCTGGTTTTGCTCCTGACCAATATGCCAGCAGCTATTTGCCTTCTATTGCTGCTTTTCCCTAGGTAGGTAAAGTGAGGTCTCTCTTAGCACTGAATTCTGCGCTAAATAAAATTCTGCCTTTTTAATAATGAATCCTTCCCATTGTCTCAGGGGCCATGCACACAATTAAGAACAATATGAAATTTAATTAACACAGGATAATAATAAGGGTATGAATGTTGCAGGGAACTCTGAATACAGACCCCCCACAGCAAATTATTTGGGAACTAGAGTGAAAGCCAGCTGCTAACACTCAGGTCCCAGATACCCAAGTGGCATTTCAACACCTGACTTCAAGTATCAAGGTACTGGAAAGAAAGAAAAGAAGACTGCCAAGCAATTAGAACCCAAGTGCTACAGATCTGTATAGGGTAATGCTGTAACAGGGAGTTATACCCATGGGTGGTGACCGAGGGACTGGAGTCTGGGCACTAAGAGCTCTGAATGCCTGCAGCCTGCCTGAGGCACTGCCTGTGGGGGCATCATGGGTCACATCGAAGGGACATTTCTAGAAGGGCACTCCTGTGCTAGTCACTATGATGGTCACAGGCCTGCCCTTTCAACTGCAAAACCCCCTTCCGGTCACGTAAGGTGTTATCTGTTTCGCCATGTGTGTCTAGGGTGCATTCTGCAGTCCTGGAGCACCTTCAGACATTGCTTAGGAACACCAAAGAGTACACATTAAGTAGCATCACAAGTACAATTTTTATTACCAAACCAAAAAGGCTACTACAAGATAAAAGGGTAGTGGGCAGAGAAAGTAAAGAAACAGCTGCTGCAGACAGCATTTCCATTAGGGAAAAACACTCACTTGCTAAGATTTAGGTAAATCTTCATTACAAAATCCAAGAACAAAGGTAGACATCTGAAGTGTAGTTAAAGTATTTTCATCCTCTTGCTTCTCCTATCTTTTTCCCTCTCCCCAAGGAGCCAACACAGCTCTGGCAGTGCACACTGGCTGAGAAATGGGCTTCTATTCCTTAGACTGCAGTCATGTGCATGTGTCTTCTCATTTAAGCTCTTCCATTCTGTTTCTTTCAGAGGCTGAGAAATCTGCTTTTGGGGAGAAGAAAAAAAAAAAAGAAGTGGGGAAGAAAAAAAAAAAGAAGTGGGGAAGCTCATTAGCAATTTGTTTAGAATTTGAATGTCAGCACAGTCACTTATGTCTAAGTGACTAAAAAATGTATGCGAGTACTCTGACTTTCAGCAAGAGATACAGCGTTCTAACATCAGAATGAACAATATAATTACTGTGTGTATGAAGACATATTGGTCTCCGTATAATGAGGTATTCAAATCTGCTCCACTTGAATCAGATCACAGAGATATATTAAACACACATGGCGAAAGAATTCAGTGTAAGGGTAACCATGTGTTCTGCCAAGTCTTTCTATGCATGAATGGGCTGCCAGGGCACCATAGGCTACAGACAAAGTACAGGAGAGCTGTGTTCAGAGGTGGGGAAGTGAGGTTGCAAAGGTATTTCCTCTTCATTCCCTCGAACATGTGAGTGTCTCCCGTTTCTCTTCCTCTTTCACAGGCTGGTGCACCTCAAAAGCAATTCCATCAGAACTTACTGTAACATTACTATATCATGGTTCCTTGGTACAGTTTATTACTGTGTATTTACAGCACCCAAGAGTGAGCTGGCTGCCTGAGAGGGGTAGCGATTGTAAAGGCTATTCTCAGTTTCGGCTGCAGAACTGTTTTCACAAGTTCACGACACTCTGGAAAACATGCCTCCATTTCCAGCACCACTGCAGCTATTTTCAAGTGGAGGTGCTTGAACTTGCTGGCTGGCAGCAGCATGTGTGTGCCTGATAGGTGCCGAGGATTGATTGACACATTGGGAAGCCAAGGCCTGGGCCCCTTGCTGCGCCTGAGATCATGTATTACTGAGTGCAATCAGGAGCAACCATTGTCAAAGCATAAAATGTCAATTTTTTGGCAGTGTTATTTCAACATCTAGATACTATGAAAAACATAGTAAGATGAAAACAGTAGCTGTTTTGCTTACTCGTAGAATTGTTTAACCATGGATACCATAGCAGATTGAGTTACACCCAGCTGCCAAAACAGACACAGAGAATGTTTCTGTGGGTCACGGAAAAGACTGAGCATGCCGTTCCTTGGGTGGCTGAGCTACTGCAGAGACCCCAGTGTGACAGATCAGAAAAACACAAACGAATCAAGGCCATGATTTCAGTCTCTGCCACTCACGAGTGAACCTGTGGTTAGACGGACAACTTTCTCTGCTCGGAGTGTTGACTGATTTTAAAGGAAATTTTGTCTTGTGTTTTGTTCCCAGGGCATGTGTGATATTTATGATGTACTAAAAATGCTTTTATTTGGGTATAGCTGCTCGTATGTCTGTTGGGTACAGGGGCATTATCAGAGGATGGTTCTCTTTTCCATATGTTGATGGAGGCAGAATTTCAGGGTGGCAGGAGCAAGCTGGGAAGGCAGGAGGAGTCCTTGCTCCTCTCTTGGCAGACACAGTGTCAGCGTTCTGCAGAGCACTTACTAAGATGAGGATGGCAACTCATACAGAACATAGGTTCTAAGCAGAAAACACCAGTTCACATGGCTGCCAGTGATACAAACCTGGTAAGAGATTTATCAGGAGAAACCTGTCCATTTTCAGGAAGTGAAACTCACTGTTTCAAAGCAGAAAAGAAAGTGAGACCTATCTGTCTCTTCAGGGAACCACAGCTGCCAGAAGGAAAGGTGTCAGATGTGGTTACCAAACCCAATTCTTTTAGAGGCTTCAGTGGTATCTAGGGAAGAGGAAAAGTTGAAAAGATTTAATGGGAATAGAATATGTACAACATCTCTTAGAATAAAGCTCAGGCTTTGTACTTTATTTCACTGAAAGATGTACTACAGGGTTTATTTGTGCAGAACTGGTGAGGTAAAGCTGCAGTTTTAGAAAAAACAAGTTATGGATGGTTCCTATCTTCTTTCATTTCATACAATTCTTTGAAGTCTAAGTGATGTCTCAAATACTAAATGGGATTCAGGTACCAAACTTAGTTTTTAACGCACATTTGAATTAAGAGCTCAAATATGTAGAGCTAAACAACTGAAAACCTTTTCTCACAGTAATATTCTAATACTGAGATCAGCTATAACCCTATACTGCAACTCAAAGGAAAACCTACACTGCATTAGTCTGAAAAAAAGATACATTCTTGCTTTTTAAAAGGAAGTGTAGTAATATTTATTTAGCACAATGGTAGATTTCTTCTTTTCAGGGCACAACGCTGCTTTTTATTTTCACCAATGGTATCTGAAGGGTGTGGAAAATCAAAAAGAGACGAATACTCAGATAGTTAAGCTGGATGGATAGACTGACTTCATCAGACAATGTTTGTCTGGCTAAAAACTCCCTTTCATCATTAGAAGAGTCAGTTCATATCCTCACCCTGTGAAAGTGGTTAGCTTTTAATTCAGTCAAGAGATGCTATCAAAAAAGAAGGCGGTATTTTTTACAATCCCAACCCCAAAATAATACTGCTAAACAATACATAATTCATATCTCTCCAGAATTCTGAATGTGGTCAGAAATAAATAGCAGCACAGGCATTTAAGAGCTATTCTCATTGAAAAATGTAATTAATTGGTGTTATGCACAAAATATTTCTTTGAGGGGGGGAGCAGCATTGCTTTAATTACAAGTAATTGTTCTCAAAATCATGCAGCTCATAAGTTTTGCAGGCTAGACAGTGATTATGCATCAATACACTAATCTATCACCTTCATTATTTTAGTCATCTGGGTATGATCATCAAACTTTGGACTGTAACCCAGACAAGAAATCAGACATATCTCACGCTTATGTTCTTTCCAAATCGGTTTGTTTTAAAAGTAGTTTGCACTGGTCATGCAAATTTCAATGCTTTTCAAATAAAGATGGTAAATTAAATTAAATTCCCCTTTGTATACTATTAGATTATAACAATGGAAAGGCTATTTTTGTGACTACACAATGGCCTGGAGAGCATTCGGGAGACCCCAATATTTCTACATTTTGCTACAGACTGTCTTTGTAGACAGGAGATTCCACTTTATTAATTTTGTTCAAACTTCCCAGTGAACATACAGGGAATCAGCTATTGGAGAGACCAAGCAGGCTGACTAGCCCATTGCTCTCTTTATTTTAGACACCATAGTGGTGTGATCCCCATACTGACCATCTTCAGGTGCTCTGTTGCCCTGTGAGAATGGCCCAAACCTCCTCCCAACTCAGGGATGCAGCGAGCCTTAAATAATTAGTGTTTGTACAGCTTATTATTTGATCTATTTAAATGAAAGTAGCTACCTAGTCACAAATTATTGTTGTTACCATTATTGCTATTAACATTACTAGATGAATGCAGAGCTGAATCGGTTATTAATTGAGGCAGGGCTCATCCCAGC
Source organism: Pomatostomus ruficeps (assembly GCA_013400735.1). Classification (NCBI taxonomy): domain Eukaryota; kingdom Metazoa; phylum Chordata; class Aves; order Passeriformes; family Timaliidae; genus Pomatostomus; species Pomatostomus ruficeps. The sequence goes on from VYZT01010677.1 coordinate 55,066, forward strand.
CTTTAGCCATCCCTACCCTAGATACCACATAAGCACCCATGTAAATCAAAGTTAAGCAGAGGATTAAGTGCTGTCCTGCATAAAGATGGTTTAAGTACATGTTTCCCGAATCAGGGCATAAGCTGTTATTTTACTACTGTCTCCGCAGTACTGCTTTTTCTACCTCATTAGAATGAGAGGATGCTTGCATAAATTCCTCATATTGACACACAAGGCTATGCCTGTCTCCCTGAGAATTTGGAGATTTCTTTCCCTTTCCCCCAAATTAATAAGTGCTGTCACCTGCATCGCTAAACACCAATTTGCTGCTTACCGCTAACAAGACCTCCACGTAATGTAGCTAACAGTAGTATTTCAAAAATAGAGCTCTCCTGTTCCCAGCATGTCTGACAAGAATACATTAGAGGCACCTGTCCCTGGCACCAGTATTTTGTTTTCTCTATATCTGCATGGAAAGAAAGAAGTCTAAAGCACTGAAATTTGCCTTGAAAAGAAAGCAAATGTGAGCACAGGAATCTGTTTTCCCATCCTGCATCTCCTGTTTCAGTCCTCTCCAATTGTATGGAGATTTTCTAAAGTAAACACTAAAAGCATATCCATTTGAGTGAAAAACTAAAATTATCTCTTTCTTAATAATTTTCATTTGAAAACAATCAGAGAGCAGGAAATCTTTTAATTACGTTTGAAACCATGAGAGTGGCTCTGTGCTCACCAAGTCAAAGATAAATATTGCATTAAAATGCAAATATACTGAAAATATTATCAAGCTTTAAACAAGTCCATCATACCCATTATTGATCTGGGTCAAGACCAGTAACAATGGTACAATAGAAACTCAGAACTGTAAAATCTAGACCCACAATATGCTTTTATATCCCTTCTTTGTATTGCAAGGGTAGTTCTTGTCCTAGTTTAAACTTGGATAGAATTAACTTCCTTCCTAATAGCCGAAATGATAGACTGTGGGATAGGTTCCTTCAATCCTTAGCTTCAGACATTTGTCCTGTATTCTTTGACACCTGAGGGAGATTTCTTGGATCCCTTCAATATCAGTAGAGGTAAATAGGTGTTTTGAAACTCGATTCATCTAGTCAGATGTAAATGTCAGCCCTAAGAGATGCTGAGTAGGTACCTCCTGAAAATGCCTGTTTCTATGCATTTACTCTAAAAGGAGCCTTAAGTGATGCAAACATCTGGATGGAAACAAATATGTTTAGCTAGATGAATCCCAGGATTCTGGGAGCTCATATGAATCCTTAGACTTCACATGTCTGCTCAGCGGCTTTTACTAGGCTCTACCTTTGTCCATCAACATTAGTTTTATTTGGTTGTCTTCTATTCAAAAACAACTGATTTGTGCTTTTATCCCTGTGACAATGACACTGTAAGCTGACAAAGTACTTTCATTACATGAATGTTTGTCCTATCTAGGACTGTTTGTGAATTCCTTTCAGCTTTTCCTTGCACTGAGGAGCAGATTTGAATAATCTTAGATATGGATTTAATGCTAGACTTGACTCAGTGGGATTCCCATTAAAGTATCTAAAATATGTCCATTGACCAAGAAGGAAACTGTGTTGGGTCTCTTAAGTGTGCTGTCACGAAGACTGCCAAAGCAGCACTGTAAATCAATAATATTAATGCAGATGAAATTCATTGACAATGGTTGGGAATATAGATATAAAACTGCTTACTTTCTTATTCATCTGAGAAATTTTATATGCTATAGGAAAGAAGGGAGTACCCAAACAGTACATTTGTGGGGGGGTTTGTCCTATAATTTTTTGGTGTTGCTGTCATGTGAAAAGACAGTCTCCTCATTCTCCTTATAATTTATATGGTATTTCTAGTAGGATCTCGTGCTTAATATTCATTCTTATCCCAACCTGATGTTCAAATAATGACCGTTTGTAAAAAGAAGCAACAAAATATATTGACTAATCAAAAAGATTGTTTAACACTTGTTGCAATTAATTACTATTTCATTATACATGTCTCTGCTCAGTTTTCTAGTAGGATTTTCAGACGTGGTTTTCAAGAACCTGGCAGTCCTAAAACACTGCACAAACTTTGCAGAAGTAGCTCCGATAAATCTTTGTAAGGTAAATATGTAACAAAATGACCTCAGACTGAAGTTTCCTTCTTGCCTGTTTTCTTGAGTAAGGATCTAAGTTTGAAAAAGCTGCCTTGTTTAAATAAGGAGTTCACTTTATAAATAATAAGGTTGTACCCATTTTCTTTTACCAAGTTAGTAATCTTTGGCTATTTCATCTGCTCCTAGATCATGTAGCAATAAGGAATAAAGACACTTTATGTACCTAATTTTTCAAACACTTACCTCACTGTACACCAGAAGCAACTCCCTTGTAGTCATTAGGTTTGATTTCTCTTTTGCTTCATTCCTGCCTGGCTTCCAAAAAACATGGGTCATGGGAAGGGGATAGGGAGCTCTTCTGTCCCTCTCCTTCTCAGGCTGCTTTAAGTTGTGGCTTACAACAGTGTTGCCATCCTCTAGGCTCACACAGGCAGAATATGGCACTAAGCATAAGGAGCCCCAAGACTTGGAGAGTCCCTTTAAAAAAAAAATACATGTTTTACAGTTACTTTAAGTCTCATTGTGAAGAAAAGAACCCCACACATTGAAATTGGCCCTGTTTCTGTCCATAATCTTTTGTGTTCACAGTTGTTAAAGAAAACAGGTCAAGTCTTCACAAAAATTTTAGTTTGCTGGGAAAAGAAAAAGCCACAGTAAAGTGAGACTTTGATTATAATTAAAAACTTTTCAGTTGATTTAACAGTTCACTTTAGGCATTTTTTGAGCTGTGGAAATAGCAGTGCTTTTAAGATAATGAACATTGTATGATTGCTAATGAAATCCACATATGCATATATATATACATACATACTTTATATATATATATATACACACTATATCACTATATATATACACGCATTATATATATGTGTGTGTGTATATATATATGCAGTCTTTATGCTATACATTCATCCATCTGCGACATAGATATATGGTCCTCTCAAGTTTACTTAAAAAGGAAACAAATGGGAGGGAAAGCGCATTTTTCGAATGTGGCTCTAATTGTCGTTTGTGAATGTTCTATAGATTATTACTGATTGTTTACAAACCTTCTGAGGAATGATTTTATGGCAATGGAGGAGGTAACATACCTTCATTGTTTATAAAATGACAGCTCCTAATGGACCACATTAGCTTTAACACAAACTATTAAATCCTTTTCATTAAATTATTCTGCACTCTATTTTGGAATCTTGTTAGCTCTGGGAAGTAGGTGCAAACTCCTAAGGAAACATGAGCACACATTGAGACTATTATAGATAATGTTTATTAAATAAGCCTCTGAGGATGTTTTTCTTGGGTTGCTCTCAAGCATTTTGAAGGAGTCATGTTCCATGTTTGAGGTCCCATGTTTCTTCCTCTTAAACTATGAGCAGCTGTAGCACATGACCTACTTCTGTAGAACCCTGTAATGATTTCCTTCCTTCAGTGGCTTCAGGAGTCCCTCTTCTGCCCTGTGAAAAAAAGGGACAAATATTTTAATCCAAGCAAAATGCTAAAGCAGGTTTTGTTGGTTTCAGGGAAGAAACTCAATACAGCTACATCACTGAGCGTAGGCCTCAAATTGGAACCATCTGGCCTGCAGAAGCACCATGAGATCGTTGGGAAAGGCATGGATATTTTTGCCTTGGGCTGTAACACATACACCTGCAGAATGGGTAGACATGTTGGCAGACAAGCTGGACTCGTGTAGCAATACAAGCCTTCCCTCACAGTGCTGAGGCAGTGCTGGAGTTTGGAAATTACCCTGACATGTTTAATAAATGCAATCACTGCTCTGCATGCTCTCCAGATAGCAAGTATTCGTGTACGCTTGCCATTAAGTTAGTTCAGACAGGTCTGCATGCCAAGGCCCATGTCTTTTCACCCTTCTTGCACAGATAGTTCCTTTGAAGACAAAATAAGGACAAGGGAAGGAAGACGGTAAGCACAAAATCATGCACTACATCTTAAGGCTGCCTCTTGCAGGAGGTAGCCTCATGTGATATTCATGTGAACTGGATTAGATTGAGAAGAGATTGTTGTTGGTAAATATTACAGCTCTTGGAGAACACAAAAGAATGCAGGAGTCAGTGTAATCCGTCCCCCTAGGTGGAAGATTTGTAAAATCTCTAGGCTGGATGCAGAAGGAGCAAGAAGACACACACAGACTCTAAAGGTCATGACTCCAGAAACTGTCAGAAAGAGGCAGTGTCTGAGCCCATCAAAAAAAATGCATATCACAGAAGCAGAAGGACATATATCCTTTGACTGGAATGTTATTAAACAATTAGGATCACAGGTTTCACCAGAGCTCTGCACAGTGCCTGGTTTTCTGCCTGCAGGCTGGTGGATGGCAGAGCAAAAGACCAGAACGTGGCATTTGCACCTTTGTGATCTGTAGCTGCAAATACAACTTTGCACCTGCAAATTTGTACCCTGCCCCTACAGGCACTCTTCAGACAAAACTCCGAGCAATCCCTCAGGGCTAAAAGGTTAAGGCCTGTAATAGCTGGACATTAATACCATATTATTCTTCTTTCAGCAATATAATGTATACAACATCCAAGGCAGAATATCTCCTGCTGGGTTAGAGAATGAGGCTGTTCACATTATGCAGTAAATACACTGAAGGGGAACAGGTTTCCCCCAGCTTTTTCTCACTCCACCTAGAAATCACACTGACTGTATCAATGGGGAAAGTTTACACCCTGAATCTCAATCTGTACTTTCCCATACTCCTGAAGAAGTTAAAAGAGAACATTTTGGCCCAGCTCTGCTTTCAATGTACTCTATATTGCTAGCATCTGGAGTCATGTACGTGGGCTATCCCAGCCCTGAGCCAGGGAATAAAATAGAATGTGCGCAAGATTGCAGTCTAGTCCCTCGCAACACAGAATTCTAAGCACTGCTAGTTCCCTAGCTGTCTTGTCTTTAGGAGGTGCTGAAGTGTTTTCTGAGATAAATCCTCAAGGTGACTTTTTAATTGTTTCACTGAGAGTTAAACTGGAGAAGAGATAAACGAAGACTATGTCCAGTGTGTAAATATCAAGTGCAAAATCTCTAGCTCTCCTCTCCTTCACTCCTCCGTAAATGTGAAGCAGCTCTACAAAAACCTACAGAACAGTGCCAGGGTAAAACAGATAATGGAGAGAGGAAAATATTATTTCTGATATCTATGGAGACATCTCAGAGATTTTGTAGACAGTCAAATAAAGCAGGAATAAAGGTGGAGCTATCTCAAGGGATAGTGCTGTGAAATGGCTTCTTCAGTTTCCAACTCACTCTTGCCTGATTTTAGAAAGGTAATCTAATGTTATGTATTGACACATAAGAAAGATGGGATACAGTATGTATTGCCATAGACAAACTTCCTTCTGGACTCATATTTGATTTCCTTTTGCTTTTCACCATACCTTGGTTCACTTCACCTCGCAGCAGCTTCTCACCACTGTCCACACAAGCCAGGGCAGCTTTGCCTAATACACATCTCCAACAGTTTCCAGTGCTGTTTCATCAACAAGATGAGAGTTAATGAGGCTCAACACACTTCCTACCATACTTTATGGAGAAAACCCTTTGAGTGAGAGCAGGAAATCCATCTTGTAAGAATTACAATGTGATCTCAGTTCCTCAACTAGAAGCTGAAGAAAATATTGATTTTTTCAAAATACCAAATACTAAGCATGGGGGTTCCCCAGCCAAACATCCCTTTGGTTCAACAGGGCAATTTTTCATTTCAGTGTCATTTAGATTTCTGAAACAATTTATTATATACTTGAAGAATACTGAAAATTTCTCTCAGTCAGATTCTACTACCTCTATTTATGCAGGCTGTGCAAAGGCAATCCCATTGCTGACAGGAAAAAAAGGTGCTATGAGGGAGGGAGGACAGAATCAGACCCTTCTTAAAAGCCTTCTGAAAGATGGAGAAAAGTAAGGGGGCCCAGGTTTCACCAAGTGCCTTTTGACAAATAACTAAACTGCCTTGTGATCTCAACCAGTAAACCAGGGAGGTTTATCACAATCTTACTGAATGCCTTTAACAAACAGAAATTCCTCCATCACATTCTGGGAATAACAACAGAAAAGAAATCTTTATGAGAGGAAAGCAAGTGCAGCTGTGAACTTGGGGTCCAGGTGAAAGGATTTGCAAGAATATAAAAAGAAAAGTACTTTCCCTTAGCAAGTTTTTTCAGCCATCTGGCTCTTCCCACTCTCCCCTCCCCAGTCCTGGGGCGATGGTCCTTGCAGCACACTTTTCCAGACACACACCAAACCTGACACATAGGCTGCAGCCACAAGCCATACATCTGCTTCCAGATGTGCCTGCTGGCCCCAGCGGAGCTGCTCCTGCATCACACAGCTCGTGACCCCAGGTTGGCAACTAAACTTTCCCGGGGTACTGAGCAAATAAGTGACTGCTCAAATCCTGATCTGCTCTCATTTCAAGCAAACATGGGAGAGGTGTTCCCTGCCTGCCTCCATCGTGTTTCACAGCACTGGCTGATCCCTTCCTGTCCAGACACAGGCATTTTCTTCCTGAGGAAACCACTGCACAGGAGAAGGAGGATCCATTTAAACACAGCTCCCATCCCCGCACACAGCCAGATGTTGCCAGAATGTGCATAAGAATCCAGAAGCTGGTGAGCACTTGTGGCCCTATGATTTAGATGTTGTTCAAGTGCTGCTAGAAAAGTCACATGTATGCAGTTTACAGAAATGGAGCTTTTTTATGAGACACTTTTCCCTTTCTATGAGTAAAGGCAATAGAGAGCTCTTTCTCCTCTGGAGTTTCAGGCCTTGGAGTTCATTTTGAAGTGCTCACAGTCTTTTGAGGTTGACGGAGTTCCAGCTATTGATTTTCTTGACTTGTTCATAAGTTAATATTTACCATAAATATCTTGTTGAGAAAATGAAAAGAAAAAACGCATTTTCAAACAGCAGAAGCTGGTGAGATAATGAAACAGACACAACTTTAAACAAGATATTTTAAAAAACATTAAACCTTCCTTCCCATTTTTAAATTAGTGGTAAAAAGAAAAAATGAAAAACAAGTTGCTCCCAAACCAGAAGGGTGATAAGCAATTTTTATTGTTGACTTCATTATTGTGGTTATTTTGAGAGAGAAGACATTTTTGTCTTAATTCATGAGCCAGAAATGAGCTCTTTGGAGACTGTAGTAAAAAGATCTTAAAAATTACTGCAAAAAGATTACTTTGCTAGAAAATTCTGGCTGATTCAACCATATCCAGATGCCTGAGAAGCTTGATTATAGCTTGACTCTCACCTACCCTCATCAAAGAAAAGCCAAGGCCAGGATTTCCTAGGAGCAAGCATCCCAGCAGCAGCAGCACAACTAGTGAAGCATGTGACAGGCTGGGGCACAGTAAGCAAAGGCAATGGCTTTGGTTGTGGTGAAAGGCTGTGTCACTGCAGCCCAGCTGGCTGTTCACGTAGGGCCCTGGCTTGCTCCCCTCCAGCCTGCAGAAACTGCAGCTCAGGTCGTAGCCACAGTGTGGACTTTGCTGGTCTGCTGGCCTGGGATCCCACACTCGCTTGTCACCATCTGCTCTGGAAATGGCAGCAAACCTCACTCGGCCGCTTCCCTTCTCCCCAGCCCCTTGCTGGGGAGAGCTGCCAACAAACTCACCAACAGGGAGGGCAACACATGAAAGAAAACACAGAACCGACAGAAAACGAAACTCACATGGCAGGGAATAATATTTCATTTATGCAGTAGCGGCCCTGCTCAAGCAGTGTAAATAAAGCAGGTTACTGAGATGTGAATATACCACTGTTTATAAATACTAGCCCTTCTGCCTGGAGGCATGCGTGAGGAGAGCTGGACACTCGTGAGGTCACCCCACCACATTTTATGATTTACATAAATCATGTCAACACCATGAGCAGGAACAGCAGGCGAAAGGGGCCGCATGAAGTGAACCATTCAGCCTCCTGTCACAGGTCTTAAAACAGGTAGAAGCTGTTAACGGGCCCACCAAATCTCTTAAAATGCAGAGGAGATGAGGGATAATCCAGCCAAGGAAACAAGGCATGCACCCACCCCATGTACCTCAGCTGACAGAGATCTTCCTGAGCTCTGAGGAACAGAAAGCCAGCCAAAAACAGAGTGTTAGCAAAGCCCAGGAGCTAAACTTGTGATTAATATTCACCTTCACAGAGGGTAGGGTGTCCCACCAAGCAACTACTCTAATGAAGAAAATGCTTATGCACCTGGCAAAGGTGAAGAAAACGCCCCAGGTTTTGCTGCGTGCAGGACACTTCCTCCCCTTATTTACCAAGTACATCAAAAATGTGATTTTTCTGGCAGAGGAATCAATATTCTGGGACTAAATGGAAGCCCCTCTGTAGGTTTGCCTTGCATCCAAGTACTGTGGCTTGGGGGCCAGAGATGAAGGTAGTGGGGACAGATGCAGGAAAGCAGTGTGCAGCTTCCCGTGAATTTCGTTCAACTGCCCATGAGCGCTGTGTCCAACTGGGATCGCACAATACAAGGCCAAAGCTGCAGCTAAGGATAAAAGCAGCCGTGACAAACAATTTCCTCTTCCTTGCCACTTCACAGTCATGTGTCTCTCTGGAGTTGTTCTAATTTTGGTGGACAGTAGTCCCTTTTGGTCCAATTTGCCTGTCTCAGAAGACAGATGATGCCATCAGGGTGGGTGCCTGAAACATTGAGGATCTGGCTTGCAGTCTTTAACTCTGCCCAAATTTCAGCTCTAATAACATGTAATTATGTAAAATAATTGTAAAAATTACAATCACACATGAATCGTGTATAATTATGCAAAAGAAATGTAAAAAATGTAAAAGCGGTACAAAATCCTTATGATACATTGCTGGTATATGGACATGTGCTATTCACTGCTCTTAAATACAAGTTGATTTAAAAATATTATTTTGACCATAAATCAACCGTGTTCTATGCGATTCCTGTTGATCTACAGCTGTGACATGTTCTCAGAGAAGAACAGATGTAAATATTAGGCAAAATTGGGAAGTGTTCTGCGAAGTGTTTTTCACTGGAAGATGTGGATTTGTCAAAATCAAAGCATTGGGGAGGAGAAGGCGTTTTTAAAATGAGAATGCCATATTCAAATACAATTGGAAAACGTTTTTAAAAATTATCAGAGTATTCTCTTTCTATAACTTTTAAAAGATGTAATTTTTAGACTGAAAGTAAGTTTCTGTTTTGAAATCTAAGTAAGATTAGACCAAAAACATCAGGAAAAAATACTTAAGTCAAAATACGTCAAGGTTTACCAAAAACCCACATTGCAGAATTTTTGATCTAAATTTTTGTATTTTTTTTCTTTAAAGTAAATTTTTTTCAAGATTTGCACTTCTGTATATGCAAAAAATAAGTGCATAAACCTGGGTTTTTTTCACCTCTGTGGATCTATAAAAAATGTGTTTTCAGCAGACCACAGACAGATCATACAAAGCTTCAGTATGTTTTTCAAAGAAGCTTCACCCATTCAGAAAGCAGGGGTGGGGGAGGAAATCTCAATCCTTCAGCCCTGTGGGGTCAGGAAATAATCTCTACCCTGCTTCCTCAGTCTCATTCTGGACCCCCAGCAAAAGTTTTTTTTTTCCCAAAGGAGAAATGCAGGGGTGCCTTGCAGCTGGTGCCTTCCACTTTACATAGACGTGGCACAGCAGTGAGATCCTTTCTTTCACAGGTGGGACCTCTGTGTTCTAGTCTGGTCAAGGTCACAGCTTGGAGAAGCAGGTACCTGCTACCTGAAATGAAGCCCTGAACGAAAATGAAAAGATTTGGGGTTTAATACTGTGCCTTCCTGACAGTGATGTCTTTTCAGGTGCAATTAAATGCTAAGCATTAGTCTGTTAAATTTAGTGGCAATTTCACTAGTAGGCAGCATCAAGTCAAGGACAATTTCAGTTTCAGGGCAGCTTTTATTTCATGTTTTGAAACTGAAAGTGCTTTTTATTCAAGAGCAACTTTTGTTCAAAATAATATAGCCTAGCTGTTTCTCTGTGGTCCTGATCCTGCATCTCAGAAAGAACCTCACTCACAGCCATAATCCTACTGATAATCAGGTATTTTCAGCAGAGAGACTGAAGTGCCCTAAGCACAGGCTGAGGCCTGCTGTGTATGTCTGTCCTAGTGTGAGGAGGGTTTTTAAGATCCCGGGGTTTTCTCCCTTTAAGGCCCCCAACCCACCTGTTGGCAAGACCCTTTGGGAGAAGAGTCAAGTCACCTGCGGAATTCAACTTCAGGTGCAGACCCAGAACAGAGATTTGCAAAGGCATTTGGTTCAAGCATGTCATTGGGTTCCCTGTGGGAGTGGGTGTGTGTACCCACTCATTCACGCCTGCATAGCCATACTTCCATCTGTTTACAGGCAACAGCTTCCCTGAGTTGCCTTCCTTAAGATTCAGGTTTTATATTACCAGGTAAATTTCCTTTCAGTTTCATTTGCATGGAGCAAGAGTGACATTCTGTGGCCAGTTAGATTTATGGCAGCATTTCCTCACTCTTCTTCCTCTCCCGTAAATACCTCAGGGTATAAACCATCCTCTGATAGTCTTTTGTTTTGTTTGTGGCTTCTATCACAGTTTGTGAGAAATAAATATAGAGGAATTCTCAAACACATTTCTGTGGCATATAATCCTTAGGGACTGCTTTACCATGAATTCCTGACAAATTCAGATGTCTATGTACTGATTACTATTTTATGAGAGCAATGCCTGATTATAATGTAAGTAACCAGAAGCATGAGGAGACTATGACATGTTCCTCCGGCTCCACTCTAGCTGGCTCAGCCTGTTGTACTTGGAAGGGATGAGGAAACCATGTTCCAAAACCCCATAAAAAAATAAAGCAGAGTGCTGTTTCAAACAAAGCAGTGGGCTTTTTAGGCACTTATGTGCTCCAGATAATACACCAATGACACTAAATTGAATTCATTTAGCTGTAAACATGATATTACATTTGACAGCTTCCAGTGGTAAAATACCAGACAGTCCATGCTGAGGAGAAGAGAAACAATATGGAAGGAGCAAAACTCATCAAAAAGGAGCCACAAAAGGGCCAACAGGGGAAAAAATACCCAACAAAACCCCAGCATTTTTCAGTGGTTTCAGTCATAACTCAGCACAGACACGCACGGTACCAAAAGCAACCTGTCCAGTTTAAACAGCAGAGAGCAGGCGGTGGAGTTTATGTTGTTCCTCTGTTTATTAAAAACGGATGGGAGCACTTGACAGAAAAATCAAACTTCTGGTCATGGCTCATTAATCTCTGTTGTATCTGTCAGATACGTGTGTCTAGAGTTTCAACAAGGCTCTAGAATCAAGATTACTGCTGAGCTCTGTTGTTTTCTCTAATTTTGAATGAGAGGAAATGCTGCCAATCACCCTAGGCAAGAGGTGAGTGTAGGGCCATGGCTGCAACCCTTTGCAGCAGGCATCTCCCTGCCCAGTGGTTTGGATCTGATTTCAGAGGCAGCAACCCCTCTTTCCTCACCACAGCCAGTTTTGGCTGGCTGCCTCCTCTCCCTTTGCCCTGGAAACCAGATTCATTGCCTGCGACCAAAGCACATGCCTGTCAGTGTTAAGGTGATGATGAGGTTGATCTGAGGTAGTGGTGGATGCTCCTTCATCCCTGAAGTCTGTTCTCATACTCAAAAGTGTTAATCGCATTAATCCACTGAAGACAGCGGAGCTCCTCCTGTGTAAAACCAGGGTAAGTGATGGGCTCAGCAGGCCTAGAGTGGGCTCAGCAGGCCTGAGACAAATATGGTATGAAACAATTAGCTGCAGATGGTATAGGAATCTCGTTTTCTGGAAATACAGATTTTGCCTGGAGATCTTTCTATATATATTGGATTTGTCAAACTGATAACAACTTGAACATTTGGAGCGAGAGGATAACCCACCGCAGGGCCAGATGCAGCTGTGATGGGGAGGATGGAGGATGTATATTAGCCTCAAAATGTGTCTGTCTCCCCATCACATTCCTATGCCAATCTATGGCAGTGGGAGGATGGATGAGGCCCTGAGCAGAGCAGGGCAGAGGAGCTCACTCGCTGCCTCCCCTTAAGCCATTACTTTCCTTATTTGCTTTGGACATTGCTAATTTCTTCACTTATTCTTTTCTTCCCCGCCTTTTCTTCTTTTTTAAATTGTCAGCAGTGCTGTTTCCAGAGATAGAAAAACTGATGGGCACTTGGAGGATGAGGCACAAGATTTAGCTGTTGCTTCACTTAAGTGCAAAACACAGGCAGTTGTGAGAGGAGGTTTCCAGCTCTGTCTGCCAGAGGACAGGCTGGGGATTCCTCTCAATCCTGATACTGCAAGCACTGTTCTTCAGGCAGGGACAGTGGACTCCCACAACACAAATATAGACACAGACAGAAAAAAAGCCAAGAAAATACGATGTTTTGTGACTGCAGGTACACCACAAGCAGGCAGCCTGACCCTCACTGCTCACCAACTGTAAATGGCAATAAGCAAGACTATGTAAAAACTGTGCTTGCCAGTTCCCTTCTCAATGAAACACATGGAGGTTCCCTCCAGGGGATGTCTCTCCTGCCTGCCAAAGTCTGCCCTCAAGATCAGCCCCGCCTGCTGCGCCAACTGCAGGATTGCAGGCACGGCTGCCGCATGGTGTTTCAGATCATATGGAAAGCCATATTCCTGGGGATGTGACATGCCAGAGAGCCTGTCTGCATGGCAGTCAGCTGGACTGTGAGTGGGCAGTAGGCAAATGGCAAAGAGCAGCACTTGCCCTCCTCTGTGCTGCAGCTCGGCATTTCTGAGAAGCACAGGCATGGCCCTGTGTCAGCCTTAGCAGAGCTTGTCCATGCAAAACACTTCCCAAGACCATTTTGAACACCAGATTTATAAATCTAGACCTATTAAAAAATAGAATGTCACACTAGATCTAAACAGACAGGGTGAATCCAGTTGCCTGTTAAACTGCCTGCAATGTGGTGGACCCTTCTAATCCCAAGAGTAAATTCCCATTGTTGTAATGTTAGCTCCTATCACTTAAAATATTTTTCCAGTGGGTTTTTAGGAATCTGGGTTATTGGGCCAAGAAATCTGGGCCTCCTGATGTGTTTATTCTTGCAGACATGTAAGTGGCTATACTAGTTGGTATAACTTGCTGTTGCTCAGAGAAGACTGCATCTCTCTCTCTCTCTCTTTCTATTTGCAGCATTTCTGAAGCTTCTCTGTATTTAACACTTAATATTTTTCAATAAAGTGTAAATGACGTAGGAACCACATCAGCATTGAAGCCTGGATCCTTTAAGCTATTCAAGTACCCAGATTTATATACCTCAGTGGAAGTGTGTCAGACATCTCAGTGGGTTAGATGAGTAGCTTCCACTGAAATCTGCCCCCACTTCCAGCTTCCCTGCAGTTACTTAAGTTGTTCTTTGGGATTTAGATACTGAGATGACGGGTACCTAAAGTATGCAACAGCTGGATGACATGCCTAAGGTAAAGATGGGTGTTTGAACACTGTAGGATGCAGGATCATCTTTAGCTGAGGGACAGCTCAGGAAAAGGCCACATGGCCCTCCTAGATACCTCCTGGTCATCAATAGCCCTAGAGTAAAATTGTCAGGCAGTAAATGCTGACAGGTATCTTGTTACACGCTGGGGTATGTGAAATTTCTTGTGCAGATACAGAAAGCACGGCACAGGGAAAATCTCCTTGCTAGCAGCTTAGGGGAGCCAAGTCATAGTAGTGAGCCTCTCTACTGAGAGCAGTGCAGGTCAGCTCTGATGTAACTGAGAGGAGAGAAGGGAGCCACACATCAACCTGGCAGAAATAAGGGTTTGTTTCATTGAAATAGTGGGGGCATTTTTAACGGCAACCTGTCAGAAAGCTGGACTGTATTCTCTAAAAAACAGATACAACTGCTGCCAGGTAGGCAATAGCTGAGTGTGCTTGTTGGGCTGTATCGCTTCCTTACTTTGTGCATCGGTCAAACAACGTCACTAACTATGAACCCAGGACTGGTTATCTTCTTCCATCCTTTTGACTGCTAGTTTTTTTTCTAGGAGATATAGAGAAACCTGAGGTAACAGACCTGCTCCAACTCTACTCCTATCTCCAGGAAACAGACAATACAGGAGTCCTTGGTGTCCTTTACTGCATGGTGTGGTAGCAGCATTCCTTTTATTCTCAAAAAGACTTTGTGTCCTTGGAGCGAATCTCAGAATCATAGAAGGGTTTAGTTGCACAGGACCCTAAAAGGTCATCTAGTTCAACCCTCTGCAATGAGAACTCAGGAGGTTCCCTTGGGTGATGTAATTTGGTACTGCTGTGTACCAAGAATACCATTTTTAAGCAGCCACTATGTCCTTTGCCTTCACAGTTTCCTTTCTGCTCTCTGTTGCTGGTAATTTTTTTGCATGCATTTGTTGTTTGAACAAAATAAAATGCTTTCAAGTGAGTAAGTACATAAAATCAAGTTACTTGTAGTTTGCTGGAAAGGTTAGTGGAAGACAATTACAAATGGTTTTATGCTTAGCAAAATATAGCTGAAGATGTTATTTGTTTTGAACTGCAAAACCAGGAAGTGCAAACCCTTTTGTTATTTGAGACAATGTGTCACTAAATAAAGAATCTTTTTATGGAGGGAAAACGAAAAACCCCAATGATATTATACTCAGTTACTCTGAAACTGCAACCTTTCCCTCTGCATCTCTGTTTCTACCATCAGACATAAAAAACCCTTCTTCTTACCACAGAATATATCAACTGCAGGTCTCCAGTTAACTCATGTGTGAAATGTGCTTGATACCAAATGAATGGATGATCATAAAAACAGCGTTCCTTTTCCTGGAAACAAAAAGCAGTGGTGATACATATTGCTTCTGTTTTCAGCCAAAGACTATAGTACCAGATGGCTAACACAACCGTAACAGCTAGCTGCATCTGGATTAAAAAGTTTGAGGGGTGTGAGCTAATCTTTAAAAAATGCCAGATAACTTTTGCCTCTTTAAATCATGCTACTGCTCACGCCATCCTAAGGCTGCTCAAACATGCCTTAGTCATGTTCATTAAGCATCATTAAACTGAACAAAAGGCTAGTAACTATCTTTGTCAAGTCAGAGGTAATCTTTCGAGATATGATCCAAGATTCACTGAAGGCAAGGGAAGATGTCTCACTGATTTTTGTGGCCTTGAAGTAGGAGCCTAGTGGTTATTTCTCCTTGTCCACACTGATTGTGGCTGCAGATGAAACTTATACCAGTTAAGATTCTTTTCCTTTCGAACTTGTTTCTTTGTATAAAATGACTTGGCTTTTCAAACTCAAATGTACTTTCTCCCATAAAAGCAAGATGTTTGGGTAACAACCTAATGTGAACACTGATCAACCAGAGAAGAAATATATCTTTTTGCTCTATATGATTGTGAGGTACCTGAAACAATAACTTGTAGGGAGGCCCTGGGCTTAACTACAGGTACTTGCACTGGAACAGTCAGGTACTATTTCAAATTACTTTTATTTCAATATCTTTCATAATCAGCTAGAAATTAAAGTCATACACCATTGGACAGGAGAGTTATTGGCAGTGGCTTTAAGGAAAAAAGCATTTTTTATTTTGTGAACAGCAAGCCCAAAAAGTGTGGATGATGGACTAGCTACAGAGCCACTGTTCTTTTTTTCCAGAGACTGTGCCAGGCTACCAAACAAGGTTCCAAGTACTAGCTTTTGGGTTCATGTAGCTTTTCTTCCCTCTTCCATTTTCTTTCCTCTAATGGTAGCAGCATACCTTAAAATTCCACAATTTCCTGCCCTAACCTTTGCTACATTGTGAGACACTCAATGGGAAGTGTTTCACAATTGCTCAGTGCTTCATGGTGTTAAAATGTCATAACCATTCAAGTATTTGTTCATGTGAGAACATCTACGAAACTTCATGACTCACCCTACCAGGACAGAGAAAGAGAACAGCCTTGCAATACATTATGTCATTTCTCAAATGTTGGCTATCTTAACGGGGTCAGCACTGACATTTGTCTTCAAAGCCATCCAGTAATAGAGGGAAGTTCTCACAGTCTTCCTCACAGATGGTGAGGCCTGCCAGCAGTTTTATGGCTCAGCAGTGAATGGCTCTGCAGCTGTACAGGCATACCTGCTGGAAGGGTGCCCGAGTGATACAGACAATACGTGTGGCAAAAGACCCCAGTGCTGCTGGTGGCTTTCTTTGTTTAATCTTCCTCCAGCAAACAAAAAGTGATGTGGCTTCAAAACAATGGGAAGGAGGGAGAAAAATGAGGGGAGAGAGTGTTACTGAAAGATTTAGCTAAAGTCTATTCTTCTCTGGCATTTCTCAGAGTAGAGGTCAATGGTTTAAGTACAACAGGCTTGATTCACTGCCTGGATGGAGCAGATGGGACAGATCGCCAGGCATCGGCTTCCAAATAAAGCCATGGAAGGCAGCTTTAACTTTCCTTGCAGACCAAAGGGCCATTGTAACAGTGAGAAAGTGGGACCTGACCTGACTCAGCCTTCATTTCCATCTGCTTTGGAGAATCCTTCGCACAGCAGTTTGGGTCAGAAGGACCACCTGAACTATCCCTCATCTCCTCCATCAGCGTCCTGGAGATCCAGTAGAGGAATTGACAGACAATCTGTACAGGGGAATACAGTGATTGCCTAAGACAATCAGCCCTAGTGTGTTGATTTATATTGTCACCTGGAGCCCACATTTTACTGCAAGAAAAGGTGCTGCACCAGCAACTCACAAACAGTCCTCTTGCCTGAAAGAGGAGAAAGTCTAAGCATGAAACTAGAGACAGCATTGGGAACTGTCTTAGAGAGAAGCACAAAGAGAGAGCTGACATTGTTCAGCATCATGGCCAGCAGCCTGACTGTTGTTATGTATTGCAGGCCTTGAGATGCTTTTAAAGCAGGAAATGTGGTAAGTTTACAGACATCCACTGGGAGTTCTTCCTGAGAGAAAGATGAGCGAAGGGGTGAAAGTACTTATTTGGAAGTGTAAGAAGTGGGTAATAACTATGGATTCATGGGATAAGGATGCAAAATTCAAAACAATACTAGGCAGTGAAGATCCAAGAAACTGGAAACAAGCAGTTTATATCAGGAACCAAGAAGGAAATCAGAAGAGAGAAGCAAAAACATTAAGTCAATATGCAGTTTAGAAAGAATTATTTTTCAGTAAAAGTCAAAATACATTTTTGTGACACTCGGCCTTCCATGATTTGGCTATGATGCTTATAGCTATTATCCAAGATTCCTTTCCCTTCTCAAACCTGGAACAGACCCAAAGAAATCCCTCAGTGACTTGACAGAGGAGTACCTGGAATTAACACACACAGACAGCTACTTCTTATTGAAGTTCTTAGCATTGGTGGTCTGAGCATCACTGTCAGTCTACAGAGGAGTCTCTGTTTCATATCTTTTCTAGATTTCTAGAGACCCTGACTTTGAGCTACTAGCACCCATGTTGTTTCCAAAGCTTTTTCAAAGCTTGAGTTATGAGTGTGCATAGTGATATGCAGCTCTGATGAGAGGGCATTCTACAGATTCCTATCCCATGTACGGAAATGTGTGGATAAATTTTTCCATGTCTCTTTGGGCTCATATCTTATTAGCAGATAGCTTGAAAGACAAATAGATACAAATAAATCATTCAACATATTGTATGTCCAGAATATTCTGTCTGCAAAGTAATACATATTCCTATTTATTTTTATTTGCTGATTCATAATTTTTTCAGTTCTTTCACACCAACCTCTGCTTGTTTCTCAAGTCTCTGAACAAGCACAGCATAATTGCCTTTCATATGTCCAATATCCACCACTGCTTTTGCTTTCAGCCACAAAGTTTCCCAGACATCAAAACAAAGCATTCTTCAGTACATGCTCAAGAGCTTTGCTCTTATACATCACTAGCCAGGCATTTAGTTCCCACATAATTAGGTGCTCTACTAATCTTGAAGAAAACTACTCTTTCCCAACTCTGAAAAGATTTTAATTTGGAATTCCTGTTTGCCATGGGAGTTATATATGGATCAGGCTACAGATATTCAGCCACAAGGTAGGAAAAATGTGCAAACGACATCTACAGGAGAAGAGAACAATGATGGAGAAGTTTGATTCCATGGGCCTGGGACAACAGGAGTACTAGAATTAGGTAAAGTCATCATTTCTGCCTTCTGCCCTGTCTCTGCACCTTATCATCAGCATATAATTCTTCAGTTACCCCTGGATTGCAGTGATGAAACCTTGGCTATGTTGACTTCAATGGATTTTGAAGAACTCGGTCAGAATGCATGTATGATAGATAATAAGCCTTAACTAAAAAAGCAGTAAAAATGCAGAAGGTGCTATATGTGTAATATAGTCCCATTAACATATCACACTAGAAATCTTAATTTTGGAATTTCCTGAGGTAATTTTAACTATGCAGTCTTCATATTGCATTAAGAGTCCTCCTTGTATAACACCCAGGGTGGCACAGCAAGTGTAGCAGGAACTGAAACGTGGGTTTCTGAGCTTAGTGACTTTAACTTCTGCTGCCTGAGCTTAAAGATGGCAGTCAGGAGAGACACAGAGTGCCAGCATGGGTTACAGTAGCATATTCTTTAGCTTTCTGCTACTCACACCCTTGTTTTCACAGCAGAAAAGGAAGATCAACAGGCCTGAAGGAAATTGGATGGAAGTGTTCCTGGACGCAAAATAAAATAGTAAGATTTATTTTGAGTATTAAGACACATATGTATATCTGGGGGTTGGGAGTGAGGAAAAGAAAAATACTCAGCATGTGTGTTAAGGAGAGAAAAACAGTGTCTGCTTTGACAGTTAGTATTTGGTGCCCTCTTCTGCACCCATCGGTATTTTTAAAGTTCTTTAGAATGAGGAGAAGAGCATCTGTCTGTCGTCCATTTCTACATAGCAGTGCTTTGCTGCGAGGGGCAGGGGGTCATCCTAGCAGATGTCAGCCATCGTGGTAATGGGAAAAGTAGAATCTTTTTTAGGTGAGAGGAATGAGTGTGTTAATAGAGAATAAAAGGCTGTGAATAGAAATTAAAAAATATTTAACTGAGATTTAGTTATGACATCTAAATTAATATATTAATAAAAGTAGGTTGTATTTTGATCATGACTGAAAAAGAAGCATACCATGTATATAAGGTATATAATCAGTTTAATCACATGCTGATCCCAGGACAATCTCATCCCAACGTTTTACGAAATTACAAATAATATATAGCACACACAGTTCTTCATAGTAATTTAAATGTCACTTTGCTAAATGAACTTGAAGACAGATTTGCACTTCTTGAATGCAGAATCATTTCAATATTAATTTCTATTTTTTCCATTACTGAAAGATAATTTTATGCTAGAATTTCAAATACTTAAAACCAAAAGGTTCAGTAATTCTGGTCTCAGCTTTTGAGTTTCAGTTTGAGTTTCAAATTCAATTGGAAAGTTTCCTAACTATGTTTTTCTATCTACCTTGAACTTCATTTTATCCACAGATGCACACAGCATTGCAAATGTTTTAGAGCAGTTCTCTACCAGTCTGCCACAGCCTGGGCAGCTCTTGTTTCCTTCAAGATTATTCATTTATTTTGAAGAGGAATGATACGGAGGTTATAATTGTGCCAGCTCACAGCTCCTCCACTGAGAAGTGAAGAGAGCAGCATCTAAATCATAGATGTTGTTATGAAAATGACAAGCCTCAGGTTCTTGTACAAAAGCCCACCTGAGCCCCTGACCTCAGGCAGGGTTGCTCAGAAATATCACTTGAGCAAGAAATAGAAGGCTGAGGTCTGGTTTTACCCTTTCAGGTATGTTTCTGATCCTGTTTATTCCTGGTTGACTTCATGAGAAGAAATCCATTTGACATTTTAAGATTTTCTTTCTTGGATACATAGGTTTGAGCAGCTGCTGCTAACCTCCCCTACAGTTTTGAAGCCAGTTTGTTTTCAGTCAAGTTAAACCTTAGAGCCAAAACTGTCAAACTTGGGTGACTACATTCCACAGAGAGACATGAAAGCAATTGGCCAGATTTTTGAGGATGAAAAACATTCTGAGTTTGGATCAACTTAGCACCTCCAAAAGTCAGGCCATTCATTTAAGTGAGCAAATATGTATTTAGATCCCCAAATATAGATTTTTAAATTTGGAATAGCTGGCTAGTATTTTCAATTTCGCTCAACAGTGAACTGCCATTCTCAATAACCTGTCCTGAAAACTGTTACCGTCTTTCTTATTTTCTAACTTTGGAGTAGAGAAGACACATCTTTTGTGTAATGACTAAGTTTTATACATATGTCAGAGGATAGGTAGAATGGGGTATATCACAGAAAAAGGCCCAGGAAAATATGCAGACTATCACTCTGAACAGGCACACAACCTCAAAAGCAGGTGCAGACACAGTGCACCCAGGCAAGCTCCTTCTGAATCTGACATATTATTGTCACTAAGCAGATCTGAGCATTATAAGGAAATCTTACTATACTAAATCTCTAGCTTACTGTGCAGGCAAATCCCAAATGCAAGAACATCTCTGCAAAGCTAACTTTAGCCTAGATGTTGCCCAAGTTTAAGCACGATCCCAACTTCAGCGTGGTGAAGCCTGTGGCACCAACTGGCTGGCCCACTAATGGATGCAGCCTAACAATTGATCTCTTTGTAGCAGGGACATATGTTTGCTCCATGGGAAAACTTCAAGGGTATACAGTCCTTCAGTGCCTTCTGCTCAGCTAAAGAGGTCGGCCTTTTCTTATAAACAATTAACTGGGGATGTTTTGTTTTGTTTTGTTTTGCAGCTTGCTCCAGTAAAGAAATCCATAGGATGCCCATCCACAACTGTTGGTATTACATATAAGCATAGCGTGGACAAAACAAACTCTGGTGTTATTTCACAGTGTGGTTGCTTTCATGCAAACAGAGCTTATACAAACAGAGCAATTCAAGCACGGATAATTCATGTTAACTCTTCACTGAAGACACATCCATCAGTGGTGCATAGGAAGTGATTTTACCCTTGCTTTGTTTTCACTTAGGTTGCTAATTAAGAGAAGTTCATCTAAACAAGTTTGAACTGGATTCAAAGTGTCAGCCTCAGGGATTTTTTTCTAGTTTACAAAGATCAAATAAAATTAATTGATGTAAACTTTTGGAACTTTTCTACTGAGGACAAGATACTGTGGAACAGAAAATATGAGCACAGACTGCAAAAATAGATTCCAGAGCTTACAGCACCTCTTTTTGTGATGCCTTATACTTTTATATCATATGACCATCTGCAGCTAAGTGGAGCTGGCCATTCAACAAAGGGACTAGTCAGGTCACTGAAATATGAAGTTGCCTTTTGCTTGTATTTGGATAACTCTGATGGATAAAACATTGCTGAACATTATTCAAGAATGACATCAAACATTTTGCCTCTGTTCACAAAAAATAGCAGTCTAGACTGAGAGGAGGCTTTCAGCATTCTTATTTTCTACTCAACTTTGCAAAATAAATATTTTTGAATTAATTATTAAATGAAGGCATTTAAAAATAATAAAGCAAAGCTGCATTTAAGTCTCAAACAAGGATGAAGTACTTGTGGAAAGAGGAAGGACATTTTCCTTCTTTTACCATAGTACCTACAGTTTTTGAAGGTGATTAACTATTGAATGCTCTAATATTAAAAGGATTCTTAAATGGTATTTTATTTTGAGGATTCCTGATTTAAAGAGGTGCTTCAGGAAGTAATCAGCTATTTTACTATCCTGTTGAGATAGCTATCTCTGACACTGCAAGCTCAAGTAGTATTCATATCAATGTAAGGAATGTTATGGCAGATTAAACTGTGTGGAAAGCAGCTTCTAACACGGCATCATCTACATAGTAAAAATATATGCCATTAATAGAATGTACTTACAAAGACAACAAACAAATAAAATGGGTAGGCTGCTTAGGAGAAACAGGCTTCATCACTATGTCATCATCATATTCCTCTAACCTAACAAAACAAAAATAACTTTGATGAGTCAGTTAAGAACATGAGTTCAGAATAAAACCACTTGGGTTTTCTTTTTCAATGTCAGTCTGTGCACATCAGATCAACTGCCTTGGCATTTAAACTGCTTGCCTCGTGTCACACTGCATCAGCCAAAACAGATAGAGGGACTTGTGCTACAAGTCTCTTCTTTAAAAAGGAGAAGTCTTGCAGGGGGTGAATTTCAGAGGAGTTACCCTGATTTTGAAAACCATTCCCTGTACCAATCAGTTTTTCTAGGCTATTTTCGTTTGAGTCTGTCCTGATAGATTTCAGAAGCTCTTTGTTCTACTAGACCTGACAACAAGGCTCAGGAAAAGCCCCTTTTTAACTCGAAACATCACCTAGTACATCCAGAATATAAAAGCTAGAGCAATATTCTCAGCCCAAATCTCATGAGGAAAACACTCTGACCTGCTACCTAAGGTGACTCAGCACTGATCAAAAAACATATGTTCCTAAGGAGAAACAGCTTAATTGATCTAATTCTAAATCTATCATGTTCTGCTTACATATACTGATAAAAGGATTGAGCCCAAGATCAAAAGTGTCTAGTAGCTGCATACTGAGAAATTAGCTAGGATCTCATCTGAATAGGGTGAGCCCTGGAAATGTGTGTTGTCATAAGCTCCCCACAGCTCAGAGCAAGTGTCACCTTATCTAACCACCTCAGCCCTTCAAGGGAGGCTGTTATCTTCTTCTAAGCCCAGGCCACCCAGCCTGCAGTATGTGGACAATATGTCCAAGCAGAGGCAGTACCTCTGCACAGGGACCTCAGTGTCATCATGAATCTTAAACTCAGTAGAGATTTTCTCCTAAATATCCTGAAGCCAGGGCATAGAAATCAGACTCCTTGGCCTGTGTGATTCTTGGTAGTCTCTTACTGATCCAATCTCTAGGGTTATGTACTGTTAAGTTAGTAAGTGTCAGGCAAAGTTCTTGGGTAGGGGAAGTCCATCGCTATACTGTAAAATTACAGTTAGAATGGTTTAGAATAGTTGGAATAGTTACAAGCACAGCTTTGGTCTGTGCCACATAGGACTTTGCCAACCATAGTTCAAGAATTAATACAGCCCTGGCACCACTTCCAATAGGTGGTGTGGATGAGGATGCCCTTTGCTGAAGGGTAAGACTTTATCAGTGCAGTTGCAAGCCACTCTGTGACAGCTGGCCTCAGTGCCAGAACAGGGCCCCAGGATGCTGTCCTTACCACCAAACATAGTTTAAGCACTTGCCAGCTGACGACATACTTGCCCTCTTCACAAATTCAGGACCAGATGTGAGGCATTCTCCACAGGTTTGGAGATACTGAGAGAGCGGATGATGAATTGGACCACTTCATTCACCCTCAAAACTCCAGGGCATTCTCTGACACACCTCTGGAGAGCAATACCTTGTCCATGTGTGATGCTGTTAGCCTGAGTTACATTTGTTGATGAACAAGAGACAAGTATTTGTGGCAGTGGGCTAGGGGGAAATCCCCTAGCTGCCACATTCTAACC
>VYZT01010680.1:3675-20016 GCA_013400735.1 Pomatostomus ruficeps
CAGTACAAGGACTGCTTTCCAATATAGAACCTAAACCCCATTTTTTCCAGGCCACACTTGTCTTCCTAAGGCCCTTTGAGAGAAGCCACCTGGTTCAGTTCCCTCTCATTCAAAGCAAATGGATTTCCCATCTACAGATGCACGCATCAAGAGGCCATCAAGGTCAGCACCCATGGACTGCAATGGGAAACATGCACTAACACAGACCTGGTCTGCTACTGACCACTAACATCAAGTTCAGCCAGCTGTGGTTACTGCCTATTTATGGGATCATAGTGAGCAGTCTGGAGGGTCAGAAAGGCTGCCCTGACAGGAATCTGCCAGAGCAGAAAGGAAAACTTAGACCCAACATTGTAAAAGCAGGGAGAAGAGGTGGGGTAAAGGCAACTAACAGGACCAACGTCACAGAAGTCAAGATTCAGCCACCTTATCTTCCTCCACA
The DNA here is from genome assembly GCA_013400735.1 of Pomatostomus ruficeps. Classification (NCBI taxonomy): domain Eukaryota; kingdom Metazoa; phylum Chordata; class Aves; order Passeriformes; family Timaliidae; genus Pomatostomus; species Pomatostomus ruficeps. The sequence continues at coordinate 4,118 of VYZT01010680.1, forward strand.
TTTTGCAGTACCTAAAGTTAGTACATCAGCAAGTCATTTACAATTTTCATATTGATTACATTCATCTCTAGCTTCCATACTGGAGCCAAATGTTGCAGTTTCAACTACTCCAAAGCTGTCTCAGTTTAACTAAATTACTACCATCAACTTGATGCTCCCAAGCTAGTTTGACTCCAAGTGTGGATTAAGCTTTTGAATTCTGTTTCTTCTACAGACTGCCTTCCAACAAAAGTTACAAACTGACTGCAGTTGGCAGAGCTTAAAGTAGGACAGAAATAAGTTATTGTCTATACAAGAAAGTTGCACCAGCACCTAAGCGTGATTATACACATTTACTCAGTAGTCAGACTAACTGTAGTAGCTTCCCACCTCAGCCATCTGCTGTCTCCAGGAAAGAAACAAGAAGAGTGCCCAGCCAACTCATGTGTGAGAGCCCACCCAGTAAATGTTTGCCTGAATGGAAGCTTGTATTGAAGCATTGGCTGACTTTAGACAAAGAAGTCAACACCCATCTTCACCTTTTCCCCTACAGCCCCCAAAAGTCAGGCAACAAAAAATAAGGAAAGCTATCCAGTAACAAGACATACTCTGAGAACAGCTCACGCTTAATAAATCAATACATGCATTAGCATTGGGCTGGAGATATTCTTCTCTGAGAAGTTCCCACTGCCCAGTCTTCAGCAGCTTTGGACACACGGTATTTCACAAAATAATTAGTCCTTACCTGGAACAGATTCCCATCTCAAGAACCTTTTTTGAAACCAGTATATGCATAACTAGAGAGCTGACATATACATCATCTTTCCAAAAAAAACCATCTAAAAATTCCTGTTCTGAGTCAGAGTCTACAAAGCCTGGCCCTAGTGAGTCCAGCACACTGAAAGGAACATCTCTTGCTCTTCTAGGAAATGACATTTTGGGTAAGACTGGCATAATCATTGTTATAATGGGTAATAGATGTATATATGGTCTCATCCTCTAGTCCTGGCTTTCATTTCAGTTTTGCATCAATAGTCTTATATTCCAACAGACCCATCACTGTTCAAAGTGGTAGATGAGAAGTCAGAAAGCTGATCAAAACAAAATTGCTATTCATGCTAGCCATTAGTGTACACCACGTTAGTATAAATGAGTGTGAACTCACCCATGCTTTGGATAGAGTGATAGGGTGCAAAAAGAAACTTCCAATGTAGTATCAAGGTCTCCGAACAATGAGATCAGTATGGGGCATCATCTGCTCACAGTGCTGGAGGTTATGCCATACGTAGGCTGTAGGTATTTCAATTACCGTTGTATATATACAAGGCATCAGCACAAGATCGCAGATCAGCAGTTCATTTTTTTATTACAGTATTATCCTTAATATGTCATGTAATAATTTCCATAAATCACAAAAATCTTCACCTCAGGACAGTATAGCATCTTTGTCCTAATGGCTGTGCCAGAATTTTGCTTCCTTTGTGGTTATGGGAAGAGAAGAAAGAAAAAAACTACCCACACACATCACCACACACACTTTTCAACTCCCACTTTGAGTTTGATTACACATCTTCAACCTCTTACAGTGATCTCTTTATTTTAAGATATGGCTACACAGGCATCCACCACAGCCTCTACTACTAGAATAGTTATTGACAGACACAACTCACTTATTCTCTACACCTTAATACCACCCAGCCCACTTATCTCCTAGTGCTTCACAGCTTTTGTCACATACACAACAGGTATGATGCAGTTCATAAGCATTGGCAACATTTCCTGGCCATTACCAAATTCAGGGCAACCCTTGACAAACAAAGTTAAGAAACCTCACCAATCAGTGAGATGTGTCATCTTGCACTAGAAGGGAACTTCTGTTATTAAAAAAAAGCCATAGACCAAGCTTGTGGAACACATGCAACCACACAGTGACTTTAGTCTAGAAGATTAAAATGACCTGTGGTACTTTAGGGGGTAAAAATGTAGACACTTCTCCAGAAGACTTACAGGGGTGTAAATACACAAGTGTTTCCAATAGCACCTGTATCCTTCAGAAATCCCACAGCCCATGGCTAAGTATGAGAAATAATCTGCCACCAATGGTGTGGGGAACTTACACGTTCTTTCTGCTTATAAGAAATAACAGCCACTGTGTTGCCAAATAAGATGTCACCAAAAAACATCCACCACCTCTTAAGAGGTATAACAGATGTATATTCCTTGCTCATAAAAAAGGGACTACCATTCCAGAGCCAGGCAAAAGAACCCAGCAGCCCATGGCAGTCTGTTTTGTGACTGGAGTCACAAGGCCCAGAGAGAACATTTTTACCTGCTTCTTATGCAGCCAGGACATCTTAAAACAAAAGCTAAGAGTGGTGCAGTAAAGCATGAGGCAGGTATGTAGAAATCATCTCGTCTCATGATGGGAGCAAGGACCAGTGTTGACACAGGGTGAGGTAGCAACAGCAAGCATAGAAAATTCTACTGCAGTTCTGCAGAGCAATCACGCTGAAACAAGATTATAGATTCGTGACTCCCCAACTCAAGGTTAGACTACAGTGAAAAAAAAGCTTAAAGAGATCAAGCCTGCCTTCAGATACAAACATTTTCCACAGCAAAATGAACTTTTGAGATGTCTAATGGAGATAAAGCACAGAATACTTTTATCCATATTGCCTCTAGCAAACAGCACCAGGTATACTGCTTGCAGTGCTTTGACTACTTGCACAATGAAGCTAGCAACTATTATGCATGTTCTCTACTAGTCTCTTCAAACTACAAATTCATTTTGGTTCAGCCTTTTTCCTGTTTTCATTCAGAAAAGACTGAGTTTTTAGGCAATCTTTCAGAGTACTGCAGATGCACTCATGCACATCATTACCTAGGAGGGAGAACTCAGGCCACTAGCAACATTATTCTCCCTAGACAGACGTGGGTCCAGCCGTTTGGGAATACCTAGACCCTTCCTGCCAAAAAACTAAGAAAACTAACAGATTACAAGGGGGATAGCTTAGCTCCATCTCTGATCCCCTGAGAAGTGTTCAAATTTGTTGTCAAAATGGCCACCGCAGAGCTAGTCTGTCTGCAACATCCTCCATTCACACAGAAAGAAGAGCCATCCCTGTCCTGCAAGACTGAACCCAGATATGAGTGAGGGTCTGTCACAGCATAGTACCCAGCTGCAGCACACACCAACATAAAACTAGGACCTTCTGTGTCTTGTTAAAGCAATACAGCTGAGACAAACTTCACAGCACAGCTAACCTTAGCATAGGTTTAAAGTACAGCCCATAAATAACTGAAGACTCGAGATTCTTCTGCTACGAAACACAGAGGCTATATTAAGAATATGACAGCTCCTGGGGAAAACAAAAGCTGGCAAGGGGAGAAAAGACTATCCCTGCTTGGCATCAAGCAGTGCTTCATTTATTACAGATTTATATAAATCACTGGCATTTGACCAATACCAAGCTTCTAGATTATCTCCAGCCAACAAAAGTACTTTAGTCTGTGCTGGTTAAAAATATTCTACTTTTTGTCCTCAGCTTGCTAGGAACGGCTATTTTTAGTAAGACTCCAATCAACCTTATCAAAATCAAGCATCAAAAATAGACTGCAGAAACACTAGAAGCATATACTATTTTTGGCTGCTCCGTCTATCCCTGCCGTTATCCACAAATTCTGACTGCACAGACCATGCATGAGTGCTTAGTTATTCTAGGCAGATCTTAGTCGTGACCCTTTTTTTCCCTGAACACCTGAATGCAGAAAACACTCGATTGATTAAAGATTAATACAGCCGCAAACCATGACAGCTGCCTTTCGTCTGAGTGCTTTTGGGAAGGGGGAGAATACAGGATGACAGAGAGCTTGCATCAGTATTCCTCTTGGGGATCCATTACATGGAAAGAAAATTGCTATTTCAATTCCCTTTTGTTGCTAAAAATAGCAGTCCCAATTGATTCAAGCAAACAGGGCACCGGCTTAGCAATGCCAAATTTAGAAACCACTGAAGTCCCAAAGAGTGAACGCTAACGCAGTCTAACACATGCCAGCTCATATTTAACAAAGAACAAAGAAGATAAGCATGCCGGCTGCAAGTTAATAAGACAGCAGCAACTCCCCACATTTTTATTAAATAAAAACAGAAAACTCTGTGCAAAAAATAAGACAAACTTCACATCTATTCTCAATTTAACTGCTGAAATAAGAAGCCTCATCAGAAAGATATGTACTTGAGCTGGAATCCTAGAAGTTCTGTATATATATATTTTTTTCCACATAAAGGTTTTTTCCTGCACAGAGGAGCTAACACCTAATGGTCAGGCTTTGAAAAGACAGGCTACAGAAAAAGGTTCAATTCCCAAAACCAAACACTTACTTGGTAACAGCTTGTGTCTAGGAGCTAGGATTGTGGGTAGAAAAATATTCTATAAATATCGCAGCAGTGACAAGTTCCCATTTCACCCAGAACTACAGCAAGAAAGGGTTTTGGGCAGTGCACTCTCAAGATTCTTTAGACTTGAGAACTAGAAGCAATCCAGAAATCCCAGGAAGAAAAGCATACTGAAGAATTCATGAAAGTCACGCTCAATGCTTAAGCAATTCCAGTTCCAGTTGCCTCTATGGGAGCTCTCCCAGTTCAGGCTGGTTGTCTTTTATGCACTCAAACTCCAGTCTTTGCCATGAGGTCTTTTTTTCCTGTTGGTCAAGAGCTATTGCATTATGGACATGGGAGTCTGGGAGGAGAGGGGGAATTCTGTTATCCTGTTCAGAACTCCCCACCCCATCCTTTCCTACTTTCAGGTCTTTTGATCCAGAAAATGTCAGGTGAAACAAAGACTACCCTGAACTTAACTTTCTACAGGAGCAAGGAAGTTGTTCAGATCACCTGCTCGAGCCAGTTCAAGTTGAGTTAAGCATCTGTAAAGACTACAGCTGCCTTGTGCTCCGTAAGACACTACAGTAAGAGTTACTGCATAGCATTAATATTCAGCAAAAACAACCTCTCATTTGTTCATCGTTGTGAAATACGTGACAGATGCTGACTGTCATGGCAAGCACAATCAGGCCAAAAAACCACATGCATAGAGGTCATTCAAATTACCATTTCTGGTTCTTCCTGACTTTAGGAGGGGGTGAATACAACATGAACATTTTAAAGATCAGATAACTCAGGACTGGCACCATCTGAAGACTTTCAGTGTGTTTGCCACTGGAAACACGCATAGATAAGTCACTTTTCTGAGAAGGAACTGAGCAGCCAGAAGGGCCTCTGGCTTTAGAGCCTGCAATGCTGAAAGAAGACTCTATATCAGAAGTCACTAAAAGAAATTTGAGGGTTTTTTTCCTCTTCCACTAAATATTTGTAGCAGGCAGAAAAATAAATTCAAGTTAATGATGTGGCAACAAAGAACCAGCACTTGCAAGTAGAAGAGGATAACAAGAGATCTTGGCAAGATATGGGCATTTTCATTTCAAGTCAAAGCTATGCAGAATGTGTCAGAATAATTGTGAGCATAAAAAAAGTGGAGACTGGTATAAAATGCAGCACTAGATCCATTTTTAATCAAAAGGCAAACCGTGTCAAACTTCTAAAAGGTATGATCAGTTTAGACAAGAATAATGCTCCAGACCTATGAGAAAAAAGAAAATAATTTTATATGATGAAACATAAGAATCTTAGAATATCATCAGGGGCTGCCTGGGGAGGCAGCTACAATGGTCAGACCAAAATCAGAACTTTATCAGGATAAAAAAAAATTACTAGTTACACTCCTCAGGGACTGATATCAGAACAAATCCTGTTCAGTACTGTTCCTAGTGACTACCACGCAAAGAAGGAAATGCTTTATGAACTTCACAGAAAACCTAGCTCCTGAAAAGGACCACAGTGTCACACTGAAAAGAATTACATGGGTCTACAAATCACAGGAACAAAATATAGTACTGCCAAATATTACGCAGTGAGATGAAAATACCAGATGTCAAGATATGCACTTGTTTAGAGGTGAGGCGACCATTGTAAGGAATGAAAAAAAGGAATCTGGGGTGCAGTGTCTGCATATGAAATTGTCTGTAAATTGTCCTTCCGATGCAGCTATAAAGAAAACTTATATAACCACTGAGGTGCTTCCTATAGTTATAGGAAACAACAATACATTAAGTAATTTAAATGGGAACAGGTGCAAAAATAATTTTTTAAAAAGGGCTGCTAAGATGATTAAGAGTTAGCTGTTGTGTGAGATGAGTTTAAAAGGGTTTTATTTGCTCTTCATAAGCTCAGGTAGGGTAATCACCACAAAAGGAAAAGTTTGGGCTAACATTGGGAAGACAGTGTAAGTCGGTTGTTTGTGACCAACTGGAAATCAGTGTATCTCAAAGAAGGAGAAAAACTCGTTTCTGACTCTGAAGAGCAGAGGAAGGGTAATGAACCTGACCTGCTGGAGGAGCTCTGAGATGTGGGTCAAGCCAGAACTAACTCTGGAAATAGAGCTACAAACTTTCAACAAGAATCTGTTCATCACTATCCATTTAATGTATCAGAAAGAAAATGGGAAACAAAATAAGCCCGTCTGTAATTTGTTTATTGTTTTCAATACATTCTGTCAACTGCATGGTTCTACACTTCCTCAGGTTCTCAGAGGGCATCACAGAAATCATCCTTCCTCTCCCACCATCTCAACATACAATGTGACTTCCAGAGTGTGTCTGTTCATCTCTTCATGAGAAAGAGGCTAGGTAAAGCTAGAGACACAAAACAAAAACAATATTAGAGTCGAACACACAGTGGTCCTAACAGAACAGAGGCTCTGGTTCCATGAAGCATCAGAATTGGGAAGAAGTTCCCTCTTGTACCCCTCATCCTGCTGGCAGTAACTCAAATCATCTTACTCAAGCACCTCTCTATTCACAGTGAGGACACCAGTCTCCATTTGGGGCATGAGAAGAACCAACAGTACCTTGTAATGGCTTTTTAAAGATCAGAACGTGGGCATGAAATTGGTGCAGTGCTAAATAGAACCTTTTCTCTGCACCTTTGAAACACTGTTTGACCTTTCTCAGCTTCACGACTAGGACCTGAACTATATTTAGAGTCATAGAAAACACAATCTTGAAGAAATTTTTAAATGAAGGTTTGGGTATATTTCAAGAATAATGCATCACTCTGTATGAGCATGGCACATTCAACGCCTCTGGTCATTAGGAAAAAAACCCCCATGTTATCATTCACCTGTTCCTTTGCCTTTGCACACATCCAACTATTTGTACTGGAAGTGAGAGGAAAAAAGCCCAACATAGTGTAGACAAGCTGTCTCACAGTATAACCATTTCATCACAAGAATACATCTTCCAGCTCAGAACAGAGATCCAGCCAACCCAAGACTTGGTCTCTGGTAGTGACCAGCAAGAGGTATTGAGGGGAGATTTTGACAAGTCAAGTATTGTGACACCTCTTCAGGATGCTCTTCCTGTCTCCACCTTGCAGCTCTGCAATTTAGTGGACTACAGCTGGTGATTTTCGACAAATTCGCAGGAGACAAAGCTATTAAGATATTTTAGAATAACTTTTTTTTTTAATTCATGTAAACCTTTAGCATGTAATACAGACTGTAATAAGTAGCCATCCAGCTGAACAACCTGCATGGGACAGTATCATCTCCTTCTGTTCTTTTTGAAACTCATCTGCTAGTTTGGGATTTGGTGCTTTCTCCACTACCTCCTGATCATGGCAAGCAATGACACTGGTAACTTAGCTTAACTTTCTCTCCGTGCTTTAAAATGATGTTGTGGATTTTCAAGTTATTTTATACATTAATTAAACAGGTAAATCTAACAGATGTAACAAAATTTATAAGACTAGATATTTAGGAAACCCTTTGATGGGAGCCTCTATGAGAATCCCTTTGGACTACAGGCTTGTAGATGGCAAATTTAATTTTAAAAAATTAAGCACATTTAAAATACCAAAATTATCTAGCTATATTTCACGTATTAGAAAACCCATGTTCCTTCCCTACTCCCAGATTTAAAATCTTTGTTTCAAATGCAAGTTACAGAGTAGAATTTCACTGCATCAACAATATACCAAAAATAGACAAACTGGGAAGAAAGACTAACAAAACTGACACTGTAGAGACTGATTTTTTGTTTTGGTGGGGTTTTTTTTGGTTTTTTTTTTTTTTTTGTTCTTAACTTCCAGTTCCAGTGAATCCCAAGCCACAGAACTGCTTGGACATTCCTTCCCCATTCTTATCAGCTTTCTGCCTTGTGCCAAAGATAATAAACATTTGCAGCATCTACGTCTGCAACAAGGATCACTGTGCCCAAGATACACCACTTTTCAGGAAAAATAGGTAGGGGGTCTCAAGAGAAGAGAGGGAGCTACGGAGACTCTTAGGAATATATGCCCACATAACACAGCCTGCCAGCTTTTAGCTGACAAGCCCATCCAGACCTCAGTAGCTTACACAGAACCACTAGGTGCCTCCATATGGAATCTTCTAGACTGAAAAGCTCTAGACTTTTGGATATGGACATATGGATCTTCTAGACTCCTGAAAAGCTAAGGAATGCCTTGGAGTTACACACTCATCCAGACTTGCACTCAACCAGCAAACCTCCTTGCAGCACAGCCCCCTGAGAAGGAAAGCAGAGAGCTGCTGCCTCACCTCTTCTTCCTGTAATGCTCCTTCAACCTAGATATCATTACCTTTTATGATATTTAGGTCCAGTCTCCAGTCCTTAAGCAATTATTTACTATGTGGTTTCAAACCCATCATAGCCAAAACAGATGAAGGAAATCAAACACGTGGACTACTTAATTTCTTCTGGAATTAGACGTACCACTTTACCTTCTTCCATAAAGCTACTTCCTTAGGGTTTCTAAATTCTGATATGTAAAAATTTAAATGTTCCACATTTAGGAAGCAATGATATAAACCAGGACAGCTACTTAGCTGTGCGGAAGCAAAAATGAGTTTTAACCCTGAGAAAGACACAGTGCTATATTATCTTAGGCAGCAGAAATATGACTGATAAAGTGTATATTTGATATGACTGCTAAGGACTATCTTTGATAAGCAACTTTTTAATTACACACATTTAAGGAGGTTACAAGTCACACCACAAGCTCAGTATATAATCTTCCCTGATACAAATGTGCACAGTTGTACCCGAGAACTTTCCTTAAGAAGTTCTCAAACCACAGTGTTGCTTCAAATATGATCAAAATCTAATCCATTTTCTCCCCCTAAAAGCAGGTTTAGCATGTGTGGATAAATAGTTTAAGCAGCCTAAACCTCCACTTCTAACTCCAAAAGTATCAGTAACCAATCATCCTAAAAATTTTATTGCTCTTACATTTGGGACTACCTACTATTACTTATCATAACACTTAAGCTGGCCCTGCCCCAACAAGCCGTCTTGGGCACTAGTGTTCCAAAGACTTCAAAAGCTTTTAAAACTATAAATAAAACTAATCAGGCCAGAGTTGACTTAGACCTTCACCTACTAATAGAGTATATGCACCTTTTTCTCTTGTTTCTCTCAGTTCCTTTCTAGCATTTGAGATCACATGATTCAGGGAAAGTCTTAGTAAGCAGCCAGACCACTATGAAACTCATCACCCTCATAGGTGAGGCCCCCTTGGGTCACGAGCTAGCTCGGCTCCAGTAGCAAGTTGCTCCTGGCTTCCACCTCCCACAAGCAACAACTCTTCTCCAACACCACCAAAAGTAGTGAAGAGCCACTTAAAAGCAAGCTCCTGTCACTGCTACAGAAAGATTCCCATGTTTGGGTTCAGGGGAAAAAAGGAGGGGCCATCAGCAGTACCAATTGCTCTGATGACAACAGTTCCCTGTCAACCTAGATGGCTCTTCAAGGACACAAAGAGCAATTCTTTAAGAAAGCCTCATGTTTTCTACACATAAACAGGACAGCTGCACTATGGAGGTTCTGAAGTCCAGCACCCTAGAAAGAAACTCCAGTGTGGCACACCTGCCATGGAATTTGTACTATAGATACACACTCAGTGAGTCACTGCCTCACCATCCAAAAACTCTGTGGCTTTGAGCCCCTCCTGCCATGCACTAGACAATTCTCAATATCCCAGACCAGAAGAGAGCCCCCACCTTCTATTGTTAGAAGACAGCTGGCCTATATACATTTATTGTAAAGAGACCTTGAACAGCTTCTCCAGGAAGTAATTTTATACCTGACTTGCACCCCAAAACCATGCATGAAACTATTTCTCCACAGCACTGCCACATGGGGGTATTTTGGGGCAAGCAGAGAGGGCAGCTGAGGTGACCAGTCCAGCAGGAGGCCAGTTTTGCCCATCCCATGCCTTCGCTGCCTGCACCAGAGCAGTTCACCCTCTGCAGACAATAAGCAAAGCTGCGTAAGCAGCAGAGCACAGAAGATGAATGAACCATGTGACACTAAAGATCTGTGAATTGAAAAATCTAATGCATGAATTAAAATCCGTACCCTCGTTCCCCCTCTTCCTTTCCCCCAGAAAAGAAATGTATACAGCAGGACATAAAAGGAGAAATAGAAAGAGGTGGAAAAAACGTGGTGTGACACATTTAAAAAAATTGATGGCCTGTCACCCAGACGCTGATGAATATTTTTTACAGGATAAAAATGGCAACCTAGAGTCTAAAAATAAAATGCTGTGCTGCAGACCTGTCTGGTTCAGCAACACCACTGGAATACAAACACACTCCTTTGCTGGTATATCTTGACTAAGATTTCAAAATAAGAGAACACGAAAAAAGCACTGTAGAACATATATTCTATTTTCAAGAGAAAGGATTTGGGGTTTGTGGGGTGTTTTTTTGGTAAGAATTCAGATTAGCGTTATACTTCACTTGCATTGTGTAACCGTCATTAAAAAAAAAAAACAAAGCCCTGCTAAATTTTAAGTGATTGATGAGAAGAGCAGAATACCTCATGCTGCACAAAGAAATTTTTTTTATTCCCTTCCCCTGACAATTACAATATAAGAAGATATTTATCAGTGCCTTTAAACTGTAATTCCAGTAAGCTTAAAAATCTATTTTTAGAATCATGCTGCAGACAGAACTGTGGACAATGTTATTTTGAAACTCACCCCACCCCCAGAGACAGAAAATAAAACCTTTTGTTTCATTCTCTATCACAGTACAGATTAAAAATGTGCTTAGCTGAGAAGTAAAAATGACTGAACATCATTCACAAGCACTAATTTCTCAAGACTATCCACACTGCAGACAGGCTGCCTTATGCAGTATAGATGCTATTTTTAGCAAGTGATGCAATAGCTGCAAGGGCTCTCCCAGAACCTTTAATTTAAGAGCCCAAGCCATACTAAAACGTGTTTCAAGATACCTAATATCCCTGCACTGTCACCTTCCCATTCTCTGCACCAGCCTACTGCCCACACAAAGTCACTCCTTTTTAAGTTTCATCTTCCAAGAAAGAGACAGATTTTACATGTGAAGAGAAAATCTGTATCTATACATCCCTAAGCAAACACACTTGCCCTGCACTGCATATGACAAGAAAGTTACACAACACTGTATAGAGATTTTCTGACTACTTGGTTTTCTATTGAAATATGAAGCAGCTTGGCTTCCTTGGCGAATTTTTGTGAAGACTTTGAAAAGCCCGCAAAGCTAATACATCTAATCCTTCCCCAAGCTGTTTCCTGAAGAATTCTTGAAGATCTTTTTAGAAGTTCTTGTGTCTAACAGACAATTGTTAAGACACATTTCTAAGTGACTCTTTCAACAGCTAAAAATTCTAAAAAACAGAAAGAGTTCCTGAAATGCTAGGGCTTTTGAAAATTGTTTTTAAAATAGAATAGGGATTTTCCAGCCCTTTGGATCTGTGGATACTTTATATTCTGCAATAGCCATGTGGACCTCCATGTAAGAGAGTCAAGCTTACTGGAAAGTTTTGCACTGATCCCTTTTAAATTCTAATTCCACCTGCTGCCTCCCAAAAACCCCAGAGTAAATCCCAAACTCAGAACTACTCAAGAAACTACTTTTGTTTAAGTTCTTACCTCAAGGGGCACATGGGAGGGGACACCATGCAACAGATCTAAAAAAGCCTTTACGTTTTGAATGCATGGTCATGGACAAAATATATTACATGTGTGTTATATAAATCCATGAGCCCAACCTGCTGCCCTTCAGAGTTTGAGTCCTTTGCTTAATACAGGCAGGGGACATAGAAGAGCTCTTACCTCCTATTTCAGAGCATCCATTTACCAGTCATGGCCAGCATTTAGGGCTCAGGAGAAACTCCTGTATGTGTATCATGTTCCTGAATTTTACACCTCAGCTCCTATAGTGCTCTAACAGATAATGGGAGACCAGGTACAAAGATGGCTCTGAGCACAGCAAAAACATTTGCTTTGTTTAAGGATATTTCTAAGATCTTTCAGTCTTTGTGAGTTCTCATCATGCCATGTACCACGAAAGAAAGACAGAAGTAGGAAAGCCTAACAACACTCTTCTTCTTGTTTGAGGCTGTAAAGGTCTGCCTCCCCACCACTTACACAATGTACTCACTTCTGGCTCTTCCAACACAAGCATGGGGAAGCCAGTGTCAGTAGAATTTGTAAGATCTCCAGGCTATCTGTGAAAAAGGAATCCAACTGCAAAGAGGTGAGACTTGGAGAGATTTCATTCAGAAGCTATCTCACCCTTAGAGATCCTGACTGCTCAGATGTAGAACAGAAATTGAGCAGGAAGACACCCAGTGATATTTTATTCACTTTGGCTAGAAGCAACATTAAAACAAGCTGTATGCTGAGAAGGTAGCATTAGCTCTAGGGATACAGAGGTATGAAAATAAGGATTCTGCAGAACAGCTGAAGTGGCAACAAAACACATTCCCAAATGTGTAACCTGCTCAAAAGTAAGGAAGTTGAAGCACAGAGACTTCCATATCTGACACCCCTAAACAGCAGGATGGGAAGCATCACATTGGAATTTTACAAGGCCTTGTGAAGGTAGCAGGAGGATGACAACTGCAGAATGCCACGTTCTGGTCCTTCAATGCATATATAGCAGGAAACAAGTGTGCAAATGTCCATCTGCTTCACTCCTGCACAGAAGGAGCAATGACAAGCCAGAAGACCACACCAGTTCCCATAACCAGTTCCTGATGGTTTTACTGAGACTAAGAGCACAGCAGTCACATAATATATGTCATGTTAGACACAGAAGTAAGAAACATTAGTGTCATAAGAAGCTGAAAGAGCTGCTACCATTTCACTCCGCCCACTGCTCCTCACTTGAGGCTGCAGATGTGGGACTGCAGGACATTCACAATTCTTATTAGATCAGTGGTCAGCTTGTCCAGGATAAATGCAGACTGAAAATAATGTGATCACTACAGGTGAAAATCTCCAGGATATAAAATGGATAATAAAATGGCAGGGTTTAGAATAAGAAGCCACCTGAGCTAATTAGCAAAGTAGCCTACATTAAGCGAGAATCAACATCTTGTTTAGAGATAATATTGGACCTCCTAGTAGAATGTTATGTTTCCATTCTCAGGACTAGAAACATCCAGAATTTCAGATCACCCAAATCTTCAGCTCCCAAGGAAAAAAAAAAAAAATAGACTGGACCATTTAAGTAAGCTGTCTGTTGCTATCCAAGACACAAACCAGCATCAAATACGACCCTTCCTCCCTTCCCCCTTGCTACTTAGGGATGAAGAATCTGTGCAATCTTACTTGAACCAACTGCTAATGTAGCTCTTTTGGGGAGAGAGGAAAACACCCCTCAGGGTGTCCCCTTTCACAGGTTTAAGCATGACTGCACGTACACCAAGACCCCAAGAAGCTCGTAAGCATGTTTATGCTATGCTAGGAATGGCTCTAAACCTTTTATAATCCCTAACTCTAAATAACACCTTTATTTCTGTTTAAAATTGGAGTCGTCTCAGATGTACTGCAAATAGTTTCTCATGGATTGTTAGAGGGAAAGATGGTTGCAGTATACTTAGTAGATAATGTTTTGCCTAAAAGATGCAAAGTCAAGCACAGATAAAAGACGCCATAGCTGGCAAGTCTTTATTCAGCTGTCAAGATCCTATAAAGGAAAGCCTTAAGACTGTGGAGAAGTAGCACTAGAAGAATTTAAATTTCTACTATCTTTGAAAGTTACCTAATTATGATGAGAAACAATCTCCTGAAACAGATGGTTCATACAAAACACAACCCCCAGAACTGAAAGTTGTTGAAAAGCCATTAAACTTATCTTCAAAAGATACCCTGCCAACAAGCGTGAGGTTGTATGTTGTTTCTCAAGCCTACGTTTTGCATTCTAGACTTTGCACTAGAAGGCGACACAGAAGGGCAGTTTTGTTTAAACTGGAAGTGACCCGATCGTGTCGCTTTCGTGCGCCGCAGCGGCGGAGCCGCGGTGGAGCCCAGTCCGAGCCGCACCTTCCCGAGCAGGAATCCTCTGTCCGCATCGAGCGCTCTCAGCAGCGCCCTCTGCCCGCAGCCGGCGCGGCGGCGGCGAGCGCACCCGGCTGCTCAATCGAGCACAACCCACCATTCATAAAAAGGGGGTCGCGCAGCGCTGAAAGGCGACCATGCAGTGCTGGAAACGGAGCAAATCTGACCACCACTCTGTAATTTTTGACCCTAAAATATAGAGAGAGTTTTAGCTAAAATGAGCATATTTGGCAATTATTGTTCCACAGAGGTCCCTTCCATCCCACGTTCTTAATTACATTCGCTTTAATTAAGTATTTCTATCCACTGGGGGGGGGGGGGGGGGGGGGGGGGGAGATGAATCATGTTAACACGACCAAGTTAATTAACTTAGAAGGCAACAGTTGTCTCATGAGAAATGCCCTCGGTAAATTACCATCAAGCATTAGGGAGACTCTTACGTTAAAGTGCTCTAGAAATCCTTGACTGTTTTATTTGTATCGGCGCTGTTTTGCAATAGATGTTTGCCTTAAAGATTTAAGGAAGAACTCTGGCAACACTATCTTTGCTTTCCCGTTTCTAAATAAAGAAACGCCCACCGAAGTCGTCTATATTTCACTCCAAGCCCTAGAGAATTTGCAGTATTTCCCCCAGTGGAAAACTCCCCAGATTTTCCCATGGAAACGAGGCTCCTATCAAGCCTCCTTAAATGTTTCAGCTACGATTGATTCGATGCACTTTCTTCTCCCTGGCAGGGCAGGGAGGCAGAGGAAGCGCCTGCGGGCACTGCATGGGCTGGCGCAGGCTGCCCCGGCCCCCCCGGCCGCACGTGGACTAGCCAGTGTCCCTGGCAGTATCCGTGTCACGCGAGGCGCCCGCGCACCCCGGCCCCGGGATGGCGGTTCCCACGCAGCGGCGGTGAACGGCGGCCCCGCCGATCCCCTGCCCGCCCAGGAAACTTCGGGATGAGGACACGGGGAGCGCTCCCCCGCCGCCGCCCGGCTCACGGACGGGGCAGCCCGCCGCCCCTCGGGGCGGGAAGCCGGGGCGCCCCGGGAAGAGCGGCAATGCGGGCGGAGGAAGCCATGCGCTCCCGGCAGGGCTCACACTGGCTGGCTCCTCCACCGCCCCGCAGGGTCTGCGAGTCGGCCCCCGTGATGGCCCCCGGCGCTTTCTAAGCGGAGCGGAGGGAGCGCGTTATGTCACCGGTTAGGTAACGGCGCGGGAGCCGCCGCAGTGACGGCACCACTACTCCTCCTCCTCCGCCCCCTCCCGCCACGGCCGGGGCGGCTGAGGTGAGGCGGCATTAACCCTTGGCGGGGTCGGCCTTCCCCCGCGGGCAGCGGATCCCCCGGGAGCGGGGCGGGCTTCCCCTGCCGCCCACCGGAGGCAGCGGGGAGCGGGGCCGGTCCCACCGGGAGGGCCCCGAGAGC
The DNA here is from genome assembly GCA_013400735.1 of Pomatostomus ruficeps. Taxonomy (NCBI): domain Eukaryota; kingdom Metazoa; phylum Chordata; class Aves; order Passeriformes; family Timaliidae; genus Pomatostomus; species Pomatostomus ruficeps. The sequence continues at coordinate 19,976 of VYZT01010680.1, forward strand.
CCGCACCTTCGGCGCGCGGTGCGGGCCGGCAGGGGGCGCTG
>VYZT01010680.1:20054-31882 GCA_013400735.1 Pomatostomus ruficeps
GGGGGCGGACAGACGGACGGACGGCCCGGGAGCGCCGGCGCCCTGCGGCCGCTGCCTCGCGCCCACGCCTTGAGGCCCGGCCCGGCGTGCCAGGAGCACGTCCTGCTCCCGGACACTGATCCCAGTACGGCCGCGTCACGGCGCACGGTGCGATCAGCCCCCTGACACTGAGCACGCACGATCTCGGCGCGCTGGATCCCTGCTCCCGGCCAGCAGCCGGCACTGCCCGAGCGCCTGGCTTCCAAGAGGCCCAGCGCGGAGCCACCAGCGCGGAGCCACAAGCGCGCCCAGCCCGGGCCAAGCTGAGCTGAGGCCCAGCCGAGGGCATTCCCCGCATCCCGCGCTGCCGCCTGCCCCACGGGTCTCCGCAGCCGGCCTTCACACAGGAGACACCCACAGCAGAGCACTGGCCCTGAGCTCGTGGCTAGCAGCCCTGCGTGCTCCTGTCCCAAACACAAGGCAGCAGGGCACACATTCCTGGCAGAGGGAAGGTCCTCCGGGCCAGCCCGCACCACACATGAATTTCAGGTCCCACTGAGCCCCGGCTCCATCAGGGAACACTGGCACAGACACGGCACTATTCACCTTGTCTTTAACACGTACCTTGTCCCTGACAAAGTGAAGACTTCCACAAAGAGTTACACCAAGAATGCAGCACTCCCCTAGCAAGGTCCGCCACAACCTCCTTCCAAGGTCTTCACTGCAATTTCTCCAATGCCCTTTTCATTTACAGAGTCCACTCAAGCAAGTGGTGACAGGACTCTTCAGCTTGTCCGAAGCAAGCAGAACAATAGCCATGGCTCAGAAAAAAGGTGGCTCAGAGGAATTTTCAGCAACATCCCCTATCCACAGATGCAATTCTATAAAGGGAGAACAGCCTCCATCAATTGTCAGGATGCTCTGGAAAGCAGCATGCACAACAGGTTGCACCCCTCTGGCTCCCTGTTTGACTTCATCTCTCCTGCTCCATCTCTCTCCTACTTGCTGCTTTCCTTCCTTCTTTGACATCCCATTCTTGCAGCCCTCCTATCCCAACTTCTTAATGACTCTGATGTAGAAAACTTTACAGGTTCCACAGCAGAAAATGTTTTCGCTAGTGCTCCCCTCAGCTCCTCTCTGAGTGAGACTAGGGGCGAGCCATTGAACTGGTCCAAGAGAAAACCCTCCTTTAGAAGTCAGACACTAGAAAGAGCAATGGAGGTTGTTCTTACCACATCTGCATAGACTGATCTTGGTACCTATAGTCCACTGATCAGAACCAGACTGACAAAACAGCTTTATTATCCACAGGTCCTTCCAGCCTCTCTCTCAAAAGACCCCTCAAAATTGCACAAAGCTCCTCCCTTGCCAATGGGACCTGTTCCAGCATCTCTGTTGCTCTCGTTCAGGTCCTGTAAACCTTCCTTACAACATATTCAGACAGCCAGTGCCATCCCCCCAACACACTGCTGTCATACAAGCACCAGGACACATGCACAGGACAAACACAGGCCAGCAGGGGCACAGCATAGTCTGGTTAGAGGCCGAGGGGCCCATTGCACAGGCAAACTGCCACAACACTGAATTTAGGTGCATCATTCCTGCTGAAAATGGCCACTGTGCCTAGAAGTAGCTTGGATCTAAAGTACTAAGACACCTTAAGGCAGGGGGGGGGATACTGCAGGGAAATGGGGAGCTTTTTAAGGGCATGATCACTGTTCCAAGATTTAGGAATAAGGGCAAACTTCAGACTGCAGAAAATCCACAGCTAGTAAGAATACGTGCATATAGTACCACACTGGGCATTAAAAGTTTTGATCAGCATCCCTTACTTACACGCATCCCATAGTACTAATTCCCCCCAAAGTAAGTCTTTAAAATGAGACTATGAACCAGCTTCTACAGTAAAGGCTATTTTAAAACAATATGCATTTATGAAAAAGGATATACAGTTACTCAAATCTGCTTCCTCACTTTGTAAAGGATTTGTGCTGAAAGTAAGTTTGAGGAGACAAATTCTAGGTTAGTGCACAAGAAACACAGTTCCAATCCAAAGCTTACTAACACTGACTGAAACGAGATAGTCTATGCTGGAATGTCACACTAACATTTTTCTGAATAAATGCATTATTTTCATATGTTGCCAAGGCAATGTTTTACATTGGAAATTCTACACTGATTTAACCACAACCAGCAACAGCAACTACGTGACAAATCCAGCTGGGATGAGATACTACCAAAATTCTGCATAGCTCGCAGATAGAAAATCTACCTCTTTTACTAAAATTTCTTGGCTCACAAAGACTTTCAGATGAACAGATTCCCACTCCACCATTTTCAAACACTGTGAAACATCAAGAATTTGGTTACCAGAATAAGAAGTTGAAATACAGCCAAATTCAACCAGTCTGTCCCCAAGGACAAGGTCACAGAAAGAAGAGAATACTATAAACTATTGTAGAAGGAATGACAAAGAGGTTTATTACTTAAAATTAATAACCTTGCTATCAAACCAATACAACACCATTATCCTAGTCTTTGAAAGGGAAAGGAGCTAGTTAAAACCTGCTAGCAGGGACTTCCAAAACCATACTCTCCAACTCATAAACAATCCTCTCAAACACACAAGAGGTACGTGCTACCCATCTTGACCCACCAAGGACCAAGCAAAACAAGACTTTCGAACAGCCCATCAAGATGGGGCCAAGCAACAGAACTGACAACAGGCTCTTCCTGCAGTTTTAGGCTCAGTTTCTGCCAGCTCAGCCGCAGGATGTCACCCAACCATCCATGCCTGCCTCCTTCCTCAGCGTCTGTTTGTGAATTGCTTTTCAGGCAGCACAGGAAGCTGCCCCAGCTGACCTTCCTTGCAGAGTTAGAGGTCAGCCACACAAGCAGACCTCACCACCACCACTACCACACATCAACTGAGGCAATACAAGGGAAGCAGCGAGAGCTCCCAGCCAGTGACCAGAGCAGCAGCAATTCTTTTGGCAGCAGCCTGGTCTTGGAGCAACTCAAGCTGACCACTGGGCTCAACTGTATCTTCAATATACAGTTTCATAATATTGCCAAGTTTCCCTTCTATTGCACCAGCACCGGAATTCATATGACCAAAGCAGTCTGTGGAGCATAAACAGCCCCAAGTGACTAATTTTCTGCAGGGCATACTCCTTAACCAGATCACCATACAAACAGACCACCACCAGTGCCAGCACAAGGAGGAAAAAAGCAAGACAAGAGCTCTCCATCTACGTTCTCTCTCCACACCAACTTTTACATCAGAAAGCCATGATGTAAAAACACACACACACTCTTGTGAATGAAGGCATCTCTGTTATAAACTGACACCATGTGAGTGTGTCAACAAACTGATTCCAGTGCAAAGGAACACGAACAAGGCTCTGGAGGTTAGCGTGAACATCCGAGGTGAAGAACCAGTCCACCAAATGGAGTGTTCTAGATCAAACTCTGAGAACCAACACAAAGTTGAGGAGCCCCAAAAGTTTTGCCATAGATCTGGGTCTACCAGGACAAAAAGACTGAGGTAAACAGCTTGTATCAGGACAGGTAACTTGCCTTTAAGCACAACTGTAAGTTGATAGGAGTACACATCCCTTTCTGCCATGCCATACAAACACTGAGTTGGACACATAGGACAACTGAGGGCAGGAACAAACTGCAAGACATCCTAACTCTAATCCCTTGTTCAACTACTAACAGGGTAGCAGCTTCTTCCAGCAGTGCACTGACCCTTTACTGCCCTATCCTTGCTGCTTCTCTCTCCTGTTAGAGATCTGACTCATGAGCCATGCTGAATCCACGCTCTGGGGATGGAGAGGTCTTTGGCAGATGGGACTGAGACAGCAGGACTACTAGTATACACCTCTTTCAGGAAAAAATATTTATGCAAAATAATAGAGAATAACAAGTTTAGAGATTAAGCACCTTTTCTGGCAAGATAAGAATCCTGGGGAAGGGAGCAAAGGGGCAGAAGCCTATGGGAAACAGGTTTTCAGAGACTTCAAAACAATGGAAGAGCTTTAGAGAAACAGATCAGCCAGTCACAGAAGAATGTGAAAGCAGGACTTGTTGGAAGAAGGATCCAGTCATGAAGTAGGGTATGGAGAAGAGCAGCATGCAAGCATAGGCAAGTGTTGGTTGGGTAGCAGCAGCTGCAGAATTAAAGACAGTTCTCTGCCTCCTGCTTGCCATATCTGTATGCATCCTCCCACGCATCTCTCCATCTAAAAGCAGGGACTAGATACCTTGTAAGGAGACCAGATTCTTGACTCTCTGCACAACAGTTTCCTCCCCTTACCAACAAAAACCTTTGTCCCATTGAGCTTATCACCTCCCATTCCCCTCCTCTCACTACAGCTTTTCTCCCTTTCTGCTTCTGTGGTAGTCTTCTAACATACATGAAAATCCTTTGAAAAAATTGTTGTGATTAAGAGCCCTAGAGCTGAGCTCCTCAAGCCTGCTCTTCCTTGTCCAGTAAGTACAGAACTCCTCAAGAAGTGGAGATACAGCTGTCCCTCTGGAATGATTGATGGAATACACCCCTCTAGAACATGTGGCTCACAATTGCTTAAGAGGAAAAAAAGAAGGGAGGTCTAAAGAAAACAGAAACAAAAAACCCCAAACATGAAACCAAAACCAAATCTGTACAGTAAACTAGATAGTAAGTTCTGCACATACACAGACCATGCCTGAACCTGAGCCACCCAGCTGTCTCCCACAACTGACAAGCAACTCATTCATGAGAGACACACAAGAGAACCCTCAGGAGAGAAAGAAGCAGGAAGGGTAACAAAAATGGGAAAAGAAGTACAAGAAACAATGGGACAGGCACTATTTTCCCTGAGGCTCAGCTTCTGGACATCTCAACTCCAGTCTTCAGAACTGCTAAACAAGAGGTTTCTTTCAAAACCTACAACCAAACCCCAGACTTTTAGATGTCACCATCTGCAGCTGAGGGCAATGGAGTAAATTAGAAGCTCAGTAGGAAATTTTGCATGTAGCTCTTTTCCCATGTTAGCTGGAGACACTTACATTGTGGAACAGAATTTCAGCACTGCTAATGACTCACACAGTGGGTGATGGTGCACTGCTCTAGACTTTAATTCCAGGAATCTGGGAACTTGCACAGATTTGAAAAACAATATATTATTTTAAGGTTAAATCAGGAGTCAAAAAATAGCTGATTTAAAGGTAGAATTCTCTTGTGCAATTAAATGTACTACACAGGAAGGAACTCAAATTGCCCTAATTCTAGCATTTTCAGATATTAATGTACTCAATCTAAAAAATCTTTTGCTTTTCTCTAAGAATCCAGGTCTCCTAAAACTTATCAGTAAGTGAACACCAGAATTCATCTGAAGCTAGAAGCAGCAACTTAGGTAAATGACTAAACCATGCAGGCCCAACAAGGATGCTTTACCTACTAGTTACAGTGTTTATCCCACATTTGTGTTCATATACAGGCCTAAAGAATCCCATTTGACATTTCTATTCAAATAATCAGGAAAGACACTTTCTTATTATTATCCCTTCCATAGCAGAGATGGTCAACCTCACCCTATGGATTAGGAATTAATATATTCACAAGACCAAGAACAGTATGTTTCACCTACCTACCAAAAAACAATTCCCAGGTGGAGAACTACTAGAGTTTCCCCAAGGACACTCTCAGCTCTGCTCTCAGACCCTTAGGGCCTCCTGCCAGCTTACTTGTTCCTCATACAGGAGTGCATTTACCCAACCCACTAATACCCAGAACAATTCCAGTTGGGACTTCCTTGCTGAAGACACTTGTGTGCTTACCACTTCTACACAATGCCTTTCCTTGCTGTCACGAGGGTACCTCACAGGTAATCTTCCCAGAGGGAGGGAAGCACACTGGCCAAAAGAGCAAAGCAAAGAAACTGGAGCAAGATTACATCCTTGTATAAATTCTCTAGCTTCAAGTAACCAGTTTCCATTACAAGTATTCCTACTTTAAAACACACAGAAGATTGGGAGAACGAGCTAGCTTAAAATACTACAGCTATTCATCCCCTAGGCTAATAAATTGTCAAGCATTTCCCTCTCAGGCTGTTTATCAGAGATGGGTATTCTTTTCACCTTAATGCAAACATCTGTCCTCCACTCACCATTGGCTTTTTTTATTTTGCAGGTGGAGAAACCATACTACAACATTTAACCCTCCTCCATATACAGTTCTCTGTTCCTGCAGTTAGACATGGCAAAGTCTGTTCATATTCTGAATCAAACTGCAGAGCTGTAGATTATGAGCTTGGTTGATGCTGAGGCTGGTAGTGCCCACACACACACATTTGCTGGCATGAGCCAGAAGGGAAGGGCTGAAATCCATCAGCAAGGACACAGCAGAACCAGGACTCTGGATGTCTGGGCTCTGAGCAGTTACTCTCCCTCTACTCTTCTGACCAGAGAGTGCAAAAAGGAGCACTTAATACAGTAAGTGTTGAGCAGTCCTACTAAGCAGAGGTTTTAAACAGTCACTAACATCATGTGCAAAGGAAAACACCTGAGAGAAGCAGTCAAGCACCAGAGAGAGAAAAATTGTAGAAAACAGCAGAGTATGGTTCATTTCTTTATACTGTCCCGGAAGCAGAACTGATTTTAGGGTATGTTAATAGCAGTAGCCTATGTAAAAAATACTGCCACTGCCTCCCTGACTCACCAAGAGCTGCAAAGTCTCTGAAGAAGTTACAGCCCCCTCAAAAAACCCACGGCATGAGCTGCCAAGTCTAGAGAAATAGGGTCAGAGATCCCACTTCTCCTGAGCTGCTCTGGAAGCACGTCATTTGCTTGGTCCAGCAAAGCACAGGCTGGAGGGATACACTGACAGAAGTCTTCTAAATTACAAGCTATGAGTAGGACTGATGACTAAAGGCAGACAGCTAATTTTTTTACTAGAGAAAATTTAGGATGGACACTAGCAAACATTATATGGCAAAGAGGAAAAGAAAAAGCCATACACAGAGGAGCACAGTACTCCTGGGAAGTACACACAGGATTAGGACACTTGCATCAGACTGTTCTCTGAGCCACTCTCAGTGCAGTAACCCTTCAGAAGCACTCTGCAAACAGCCATACAAGAAAACAAAACATGCTGAGTTCAGACTGCACATTTCACTAGTCAATATCACGAGTTAGTTTACAAGCAAGCTGGCATATTTTCACACATTCTTAACATGACTTTTTAGGTTAACAAGTGCCATGCTTTATTTCAAACAAGGGTAGTGTCCAGAATTGAGAACAAGGCCAGAAAACCTTCACCGTGGATCTGAAGTGCTGAAGATGATAAATCCCTGAATAAGTGATTCAGCTAAAGAACAAGAGATAACCAAAAGCTCGCCGCAAAGCTCTGCATGCACCAGCCAAGCACTCGTGTGCAGGGAAAACAGGGAGTTGGGCAGAGCCTCTCCTCTCACATCCTGCAGGGAGAGCAACACTAGGAGAGGTTGAAACTCCCTTCCCCTCCATTTCCCTACTAGCTACACCCTCACCACACACTGCTCCAGGGTGGCTGTTTAAATCTGCAACAGTGATTTGTGACATGGTCTGCCAACTACCTATCCCTGCACATTGTGAAACGCCTGTAAAGCAAGACTGTCTGCACTCGTTTGTGCAACGGGGACTGAAACTTGCTTGCAGAAAACTAAGAAGCTTTAAGGCAACAACTATTTCACTTGATGCTAAGAAGCTTGAAAAACGACACTGATTGTGAAAGCTGCTCAAAGTCATCAACAAGTTAGCACCTGGTCCGCAGTAAAGTGAATGTCCTTTGTATGGAGTTGTTAAATTGAAATTAAAATAATTTACCATCTGACTTATTTCTTTAAGGATATCCCAAGAACTTTATAAGGATCAGGGTCTGTTTCATAAGATACCATTTCTAGGGACTACAGAAAGCATAATCTTACAGATGGAATCTAACTCAAACCATTTACAAGCACAAAATCCAGCTAGTCACTTCTTCCTCTTGATGTAAGCATCACATCTTATTAATTTAACACTATTATTGATAAGGTCTGATTTATAGAGCTTGTTATTATCCCAACTTACTAGCCAACGAGAGTTTCAGAATCAGGCCCATATTCTTAGGTTTTAAAAGACCTGACTGTACAGACACAAATAAGTATCTACTCCACTGCTCATGTACCCAGTTACATACATTTTTCATGCCTCCCCCAGTGGCCCTGGTACACAAGTTACTATTTTTTAGATGCTGGACTACGCATAGCCCTTGTCAAGCGAACAAGAAGGCAGAGAGAGCGAGTCACCCGGTTTTGCTGCTGCTCAAAGAAGTTTTTGTTAAATATCTACACAGGAAAAGAATGGCTTAAGACTGAATAAGGGGAGTTTGTCTAAAATCAAATTACAGAAAGTTAGAGGCAGTTGAGAGCACCATCCTGATTAACGACCTCTCACAAATTCTTTTTTAAGAAATCTAGACCAAATTGCCCACATTTAGTTAATTTTGCATGTTAGTGAATAAATTCCAAGAAGCTTAATTAAGGCAAGCTCATCTTCACAAATGTTTGTTGGCCCAAATACAACTGTACAGCTGTATTCACCACATGAGAAAGCATCACCACTATCAGACATCTTGTAACCACTAAATGTACGATTATTCAACCATGACTCTATCAAAGGCACTGGGGGAAGAAGTGGATGCTTTTCTAAGCCACTGTGAGGCTTGAAAGAAAACAGGACTTTTCTTCAAGTGTCATATGGCCAATCACACAACCAAAATAAACTTTGGTTCCCTGTTTAACACATTGCTTCAGCTACAGCAAACTGGGAAAAAATACATTTAACATCAAAATATTTGCAATGTTGAGACAGGAAAAAAAGAAATAAAAAGTTTAAGTACCCACACAACCAAGTATTGACACAATCAAGAAATTAGATGCTTTAGAGCACCAGATCAATCCAATCTGCACTGACAGTGTGTTTTGAATATACAAAGTTGATTATTTGCATATACTGAATTGGTCTGATCATACAGCAGACCCTGCTCCAAACAGGAGGTTGGACTACAAGCCTCTGGAGGTCCCTTCCAGTCTAAATTACCACAGGATTTTGAATTCATTTCGCCAAGTTACTGAAGGGAAAGAGCAGAAAAACGATTTCATGTTTTCCAGAAAAAGAGGCAGCTTCCTAAAATAGGAGACACGGCAACTCTCCAAATGGGAGCTATAACAGCAGCAGACAGTTCCCTGCTCCAGACACTCTGTACTCCAGAATACACCCAATTTTCAATGGCAGAGAAGCAAGGTGGCTGCCTGCCACTACCATCAATGGGAGAAGAACAGGACTCCCATGCAACCTAAGGAAACAACATTATGGATCACAACAATCAGCACTACCAATAGATCTGTCTGCCTAGAAGAAGGCAGGGGAACAGTCACAGTTTTGCTGTATTTTTGGTGAATTTAGAATGACTCCTTGGCACTCTGGTCCTGTTGAATCTGTGGTTTATTTAGCTACAGTGTTTTTCAATCACAGGAACTGTTATTCTTATCTTCTTTTACCAACTTAGAAGGCACATTAAAGGTAGAAGATTCAACCCAGGAGTTCTCACTGTATACTCTCTCAAGATGCACCCAGAAATCTCACTTTGAGACATCCACCCAACTTCCATACTGTACTTCACTGTACAGTAGCCAAAAACCAAGCCAGATGCAAGTTATACAGAGAGAAAACCAGAAAAGATGCATACAGACCTTCACACATAACTGTGACTGTAGAAATATTAACTTTTTGTCAAAAGAGATGCTATTTCAAGTAGTACAAACCTAACTTTTCCAGAGTACATTACCAGTTCACATAGTTGTTCCTCCTCCTCACATCCCCTCCTTCTAAATACCAGCACATTAGACAGAACCACTTGCATATATGCATGCAAAAAAACCCTGAGAAAACAAGGAAAGAATTTGCAACCCAATTTCAGACATGCAGAAGAGTTAAAGGGCAGTAAGAAGTCCTTCCAAAAGGGCTTGTGTTTTAGGGTTTTTGTAAAGTTGCTTTCTAGTTGTGCACTAGAAAGAATACATTGACACAGTAACTACAGCAGCCAATTAGCATCAAAACCACTGGGTTTTAAAATATCAGAAAAAGAGGAAATGCACTTCTTCCTACAGTATGACTTAGTAATTTGCTAATTCTCAAGGTGACCCAACATATCTGCAGCTGTGCCTCCATCCTCCTTTCCATGAGAGAAAACAGAGACCCTGCCCAACCAAAATGTACTTCAGGGCAAACCACCCCAGTGCTTATTCAGACCAAGACAAGCGACAAGCTCTCCTCATTTCAGCTGGAGACTACAGCAGCTGTTCCAATAAAGCAGCATCTCACCTGCATCAGCTGGACACAGAGGACACACAACAGCTAACTCATGATGGCCACATGTCTTCCTACAGTGACAGCAGGCATCATCACCCTATTTCTCTCCATTCTCCTTGACACTGCAGCAGTGCTCCCACTTTAGAGCAGAGCAATAAACAGTGAATTTAGCTCTGCTGCCAATGCTCCTCTTCCTCCTTGCCTTGAAGATCACAATCACGGCAGAGAAAGAACAATTTCTGTGAGCAGCCATTGGCTATACAGTGGCCTGCTGCTGCCTGCACTTGTACAAACAGTGACAGAGGACATTTGCACTGCAGTTCTCTGAATGTTTGAGAACGTGACTGTGGGAAGATCTGCTGTCTACAGTTTGTGGTTCCAGCTGATAAGCTGGCATTTGGCTCAAGCACTGCACACTTCCATGTCTGAAACAGCGCAAAACAAGCTCAAGTGACCACCAAGCCTTCTGTGATGCACCATAAGTCAGTAGGCAACTGATAATGCAGTAATATATTCAAAACCAACATTAGAAAGTCAAAGAGGGTTTGGGTGTCCATGTCTTAAACAGGCATAACATTTTTCGAGCTGAAAGGAGGACCTGGGCCTCAGTCGTTTGTATGTAAAGCTCAAACTTGTCCAAGGCACTGCTGCTGCATTTCAGGCCTGTGCACACAGGACTCATGACATGCTCTGGCATTATGTATGCTGCCGGTAGCAGTGCTGGTTTACTGGTGTCCCACACAAGCAGACATTCAGCTACCCAATCATATGTTCACATACAAGTTCTGTGTTGGCTGCAGCAGAGGTTATGGGGGAACACAGCCATAAGCCCAGCAATCAATCAGCTTGTTGCAGGGCTGCTCTACCTATAGGTCTGACACCTGGAAACAGCTGCAGCAGCTGAGCACTTGATGTCCTACTCCCCTTGAGGGAAGGAAATACCTTTTGCAGCCTTTTAAACTATCATCTCATCTTAAACTCACACCTCTTACACTCTGCAATTATTTTTGTGGCCCACCTTAACAATTCCCAACCAGACACAGGACTTGCCCTTCCCACCGACTTTAGCAAGAATGGATTTGAAAATTTCCTTGGCCTGATCTGTTACACTAACAGAGAAGTTCTCATCATTACTTAAAGGCCACAGTGGCAGACTCATACAGAAGAAACTATCTTTCCCCAGCGTGGTTCCTGTGACCAGGAATTGAAGTACTGAGAAAAGTTAGAGAAGCGTAGCACTGAAAATACCCTGGTAACAGCCTCTGCTATACTTCCACAGCACTCCTGTATTTCTAGGGTGTCAGCTAAATGCTGTCGCCACCCCCTCCCGGCCACCGCTACTGTCACCCCTTCCACAGAGAGGGCCACTCGTGCTTCAGCCCCTTCCTGAGTGCGGCTCGGGACCGAGGAGGTGCCGAGGTGCAGGAGCAGGCGAGGTTGGCACAAGTTTCGCGCCGCTCCGCTGTCCGCCC
>VYZT01010680.1:32641-45485 GCA_013400735.1 Pomatostomus ruficeps
GGAGGGGCCGCTCAGCCACCGGGTAACCCGGCAACGCGGCCGGGCCCGCCCGCCCTGGGGCCGCCCGGCCCCGCCGCGCCGGGAAGTGGGGGGCAGGCAGCGAGCGGCCACACGCCCCCGTACTACTTGCGGCCTGCGCCCCACGTGGTCGGCAGCGCTCTCTCGCCGCCATTGGCCGGCGGGCATGGCCGTCACCCGGCCGCCGCACTTCGATTGGTTCCATCGCCCGGGGACCTCGCGGGATTGGTGGGAGAGGGGGCCTCTGCTCCCGCCCTCATGACGTCATATGAGCCCATTCATAAAATGCTCAGGCTCCGCCTCGCACCCGACTATGTCCCTCGGTTCCCCTCCCCCCAGCCCCGCACTCCGCTCGCCCACGGAGCCGCGGCACGATCGCCACGGCACGGCATAGGGCCGCGGGGAGCCCTGGGCACGGGAACCCGCACCGGGGAAGTCTATCCCGGGAAAGCGGGGCTGGGCACCACAGCCCGGCTGCCACTGCACCCAACACACCGCGGGGCTGGCAGCGATCTCCCGTCTGACCGGCCTCGATCTGCCTTCCCCGAAAAGATACAGAGGCAACGGAGGCTTCCTGAAATATTTCCCCTGAGGTGACCACTTGTTGTGCCATGCCTGGACTTGCGCTGCCCTGTCGCCCCTCACCTGCCCGTTTGACACGACCTCTCTCCCAGAGTCCCACACAAGATGGATTAGGAACGCCTGGACTTGGGAGGGGTGTAGGAGACACCTCTGAAAAGACAACACACGCACCCCGTCGGTGGCTCCTTTCATGGTGGTGAAGGGCACAAAGCTCCGCTGCTTTCTGTCCCACCTCTAGGGCCACGCCACCCGTACCTCACATATGGGCCCGGGTTATTCCTTCCCTGCCAAAGAGGGAGCCTGAGGCGGAGAGGAGGTGGGACAGCGTAGGCTGTGGGAGGCTGAAGCCCTGAAATAGCTCATGGTTGAGATGTATTGCCTCAACAGGCTGAAATGGCGGGAGTGGCTGAGGAACATGGAAAATCAGTGGCAATTTGATGTAAGGTGTGGGTCAATTAAAATGTCAGAGAAGACCAGTTGAGGTGGAGGGGACTGCTGTTTTTAAAGAGAGCCCCTTGTAACTTTTTTCTAGAAAACAAGCCTTTTGTACCATTTGTTTGACAATTAGCTGAGTTCAAACAGTAAGAAACTTTCTCAAGATGAGGTTTTTGGAGGTCCACACCCGAGTTGTTAACAAGTAGCATAGGGGGTAGTCTTAATGTTGCCTTGTCCTTTCTCTGCTGGACTGGCAAATAGGTCATACCCAAATCCAGCCACTACTGCTGAAGGTCTCCAAACCGTACCAACTGCCAGGCTGCAGCCATGTTCCATTCATCCACTCCTTTGCATTACTTGCCACACACCATGTCAATGTCAGATGCAGCCTTCAGGAGCCTAATCTGCCAAATCCCCGCACGCCTCAGGCCTGGCTTCCCTGTGGAGATCCACTCTTGCAAACAGTTTATTGCAAACTGAATGGATTTATGAGTGCTCTACAATTTCTCTTTTGCTGTCCCATTTCACATTTCCTAACTTTTGCCTGCTTCAGGGTTTGGAAAGGGCTCATGTAAGGTGCCACTTTAGTCGTAACAGGGAAGCAGTACCCTGAGTGTAGCACCTTGAGGTCACAACCTGACCATGATGCCATGTGAATGCAGTTACAAGGACTACTCCCACCTCAAAGCTCTCATTTAAGAAACAAGATGCATTTGTATGACATCAACTACCTGATGCAAAGAACTGTGCATCCTGAGATACTTGAGGCTGCACTTTATGACCTTTCATCTATGCTAAGGGAAACAAGACCAAAGAAATTAAATGAAAATTTGCTGTGATAGGTTTATCCCTTTTATTAGTTTAATAAAAATAAATGTTTGTTACATTTTCTGTTACCAAATATATATACACAAAATAGCTTTTCAGTCAAAAAGACATAATTAATAGAAATCAAAGGCTTATGTTCATCATCTACTTGTGGAAAACAATTAAATTCATACCAGGATTCAAATTTCATTGGATTCAACAACACACTGTCTACAGTGATATCAATTAAAGGCATGAAACTATCATACAGTTTGCAATGAAAAATTAGTCAAGTCACTGTCTTATTGGCTGACCTATAGCTTTACAGTTGATTTCTAGAAATTAATCTTTATCATAAGCAGTTGTATCAGACCAATAGAAGGGAATACGTCACAGGATTTTGTCCTATTCCACAACAGGAGCCATCCATCCTTCCATCCCCATGGTGAATTAGTTCACCTTTTTTTTTTCTTTTGTTTGTCAATCACTCATGAGAGGTGACACTGCAGAGGATCCAGCTCTCACCCAGTTTTCTTCCTGCATTTTTCCCAAGAGAGCCCACCTATTGCTTACTGGACACTCTTTTCAGAATAGTGTGATATGCTAAGGCTAACTCCTGCAGTCGTTACAAACGGAAAATCCTCATAGGTCTCGACAAGTGTGTAGTTGACATAACACCCTCTAAAGACAGGACTTCGATTACAAATAAATGCAAAATGCTGGAATAATTTTCCTCATGTTCCATACCAGCCTTTCCTTAGTTTGTAAACCTATTTTAATCAGCATAGAGAATCCTGGCATTTTTGCATAAACACTTGTGTATTGGAAAGAAACTATATTGTTACAGCAAAAGAAAAGAGCAGAGGTAATCAGAGGGAGGTTGAGTGCCAGTCCGCATTGGGATCACAGTGGAATTGTAAATTGTTAGAAAGAACATGTGCTTGCTGTGGCCACATCACACCATTTTCTTCTATTGGCTGCAAAGGCAGATCTCAACTGTTCAGTTTTTGCAGAATGAATGACATGCTGCTGATTCTCACTCTTTCGTCTTCCAGAGGACAGGCGGATAAGGCACAAGCACCTGGAAAGACAAACCATAGAAAAGAGGTCTACTACAAGTCAAACACAACACAAGAGCTGAAACAAAGGATTGAAGGTAACAGTGGTCACCAGTGTCACCAAGGGCTGAGAACAGAAGTGGACTGGGCAGCTGGACAGTGCATGTAGAGTCTGGAGGAAAGGAGACGAGTATTGGGCAACCTGCTGAAGGGAGCAGACAACTTGCTACTGGACATTGATGTAAGCTACACTGCGGTTACCAAGGGGATGCTGGCAATTGCAAACAGGTCAGAAACAGGGAAGGAAGTACATGGGTGCTACGAAAGATTTGTTGGTCTCTGTCAGAGTCTACGCATCTTTTATTATAACATTTCCTGCCCACTGCACTGCAGTTGTGCTGCTCCTGAGACCTCTTGTCTGAACAACCTTCTTGTTGTGAGTCAGGGCAGAACCTGCCCTGCTGTTCTCTCTGGGGGACTGATAAACCCCTTGACAGAGAAGCACAGACACAGCAAGGCAATCCTCTAGTTTTTTTTGTGTTAGAAAAAAATAATACTGGTTATTCAACAGTGTTGCTATTTTTTATGCTACTCTGCTCAGAGAGAAAGGCAGTCCTCTGAGAGGCTTACAGTCTACATTTAGAAGAAGATGAGTCACAGGCAGGGAAAGGGACTCACTTGAAGGGAAGGAATTATACAAAGGTCAAGTGAGGAGTTTTGGATCTCTTGCTTATGGGCATCACACATTCCGAGCAACAGGCATATCCCCCTTTCCAGGGTTAATCCCAGTATTCTCATGAGCTTTGCAGGTCTGTTCCCACTTGCCATAAGCTGCTGCAAATCCCAAAGGAGCACCCAGTTGGCTGAGCTGATGGAACAGACAGGCATTTTGCGTGTGCTCACACATCAACATGCATACACATGTATATGAGGATACCTTGCCAAGGCTCCAGAGATCCGTATTTCCACAGCGTCTTTTATCAGTTCAGGCGGGTAGTCAGTTCCAGATGACTGCAGATGCAATCTGGGTCAGGGTAGTGATGCAAGCCTCAGTCAACCCACAGCTTGGCTACATTGCTCCATCATATGGATCGTGGCCAAGCTGTACAGCAGATCACAAGAGAGACGAAAGAGAAGATTTTAGGAAAGCTAAAGGAGTAGAGATATGCACGACTAAAAAATGCAACAACAAGAAACACAAAATAAGGATGTAGAACTACATAGAGGACGATGCCAAAAGCAGACAAAGAAAACAAAAATATAGCATAGGAGCAAAACACAATGAATAGGGATAAAAGAGCACCCAATAGGAAGAAACATTTGATTTTTATTATGAAGTTTTTCTGTGACATTGCTGCCACAAGTACCTCACAAGCAATAACACATCTCAGTGAAACCATATTCCGATGGGACACACATACATGCTCCCTCCTGCCCCGCTCTCTTGGTACCTGAGGAAAACCCCTCTCACTATAAGCCCACAGCTGAGAACCTAAGACTGTCACTCACTGTCCCCACAGTGACACAGGTGGCTCGTGGGTCTCAGCACTCGGGAGGCCTCAGCACTGGGATCCACTCCTTATCCCAGCCTGCCCAGTGCAGCCGGCAGTGTCTGCTCTGCAGCAACCCTGAGGGAGGGGAGGGGGACTGCCGGTTATCTGTGATATGTCACATTCTTTCCTGCCACTGAGCAGTGTAGTCATTTGTTTCATTAAATGGCATTCTTGTACCCAGCACTAATTTTATCCCTTTACAAATATGTTTTTCACTCTAGCAACTCAAAAGCAGCTCTCCCCCCTGTACAGTCATTCTGCTCTCATGCCTCTCTTACCATTACTCACACTTACTGCAGTGAGGCCAGATTCAATAAAGTGGCCTGGCTGCTGCGGTGCTGAGGACTGCAGTGTGTCTTTGCCTAAATCCACAGCCCCAAATGAGACATCCTGCCCCAGTGCACACTGAAGGCAAAAATTAGAATACCTAAGAATGCAATCTTCATTGTCCATCCTGTTAAGATCTCTACAAGAACCATTCAGACATGCCAACAAATCTCTCAAGACACCTCATCAACTGCTGAGTTGATCGTAATGCTGGGGTGAGGCAAGATACCTTGTGTGGAATTCCAGATCCTCAGGCACCTACTCCATCTCCTTGCAGGGGTCATGGTACCCCTTCGAGTCCAGACACTATTTAGCACTCACCCAGGAATTCAGGTTTCTCTCCTCTGCCTGAAAGGACAGCAAAATGCTTTAGCAGCATGGCACATGTGTGCTGGGTGAGATGATTTTGGTTGAAGCTGTTGCACAGCACACAGAATCACAGAATCATTGTATCATAGAACCATAGAATGGCCTGGGTTGGAAGGGACCTTAAAGATCATCTACTTTCAACTCTTGCCACGGGCAAGGATGTTTTCACAAGGCCAGGTTTTTCAGAGCCCTATCCAAGACATCCTTGAACATTGACAGGGATGGGGCATCCACAGCTTCCCTGGGCAACCAATTCTAGTGTCTCACCACCCTCAGTAAAAAATTTATTCTTAGTAACTGTTTTTCTTTCAGCTGTAATGATGGGAGAGAAAGCAAGTGGGACTGGAGGGACTGGGGCAGACATTCTGAGCCCCATCCTGTGCATACATCTTAAGCATGTGTTAAAGTGGTGTATTTGGGAAACTCTGGGAGCAGGTATTTATGTAACTCTCCTCCCTCCTGGCATGCTGCACATGAAGCAGCTGCTTGGGGATCCATGGTTCAGACCGGCCTTGCCAGCTGGCTTTCACTGTCAGCCCCTACAGTACAGGACTCCTGTGGGCCTAACATAAGGCACCTTGAGCTGAGCACCCCTGCTCTGCAGAGTTTGCAGGAGCAAGGGAGCCAGAGAGCAGCAGGTTGAGAGAAAGGGATGGAACTGTTAACATTAAGTGCCATAATAAATAACCAACTAAGCAGAAATTTTGATTGATGTATCATTCATCTGCAATTGCACACTTTTGACTACAGTTTCTATGGGAAGGGCAGAAACCTGCAAACACAAGGCAGCTGTGAAACACAAGTCTTAGCTTTGAAACTGAGTCATTCAGGCATTTTAGGTTGCCACACTGTGTAACAGCTATACACTCCTTGTTTCTTAAATAAACCTTGGGCATCAGCAACCTGTCCTGCTTCAGGGAATAAAGTCCCAAATTTCTCAACAACAAAACACTCCAGGCAAATGTAGCAATGGAAGACAAACAGAACCTAAAGACAAAGAGTAGCTAGCATATTAACTAGTTGAGTCTATATATTGCAAATTTAATGTGCCATGCAAATGTACGCAGCTCTTTATGAGAAGGTCTGTTCAGTTTCCCTTAAAACCAGGAAATAATACAAATGGCACTACAAACTTCTAGTACTTGATACAGGGATTTTTCACTTTTACCTACTATGAATTGAGAAGTGAATTTCCTGTAAAATCTCAAAATTCCTCTTTTCTTGCCATCCGATTTAGAGTTCTCAAAAGTGATTGCAACAGGGAGTTCCAGATCCTCTCATTATGCAAACCAAGGAAAGGCTTAGTAGGGCATGCATATAAAATGGGGGTTGGGTTTTTTAATCACCAGCAACACTGGAAATCAAGTATTACTCAAAAAACCATAAATTCTAATAGTTGTGCATGCTGCAAATCAAAGAGCAGCATGTGTTTACTGCAGACGTAATATGGCCATGGCAACAGATTAACCTTTTTCAATCCCACAACCCACTGAAATATATTGATTTTGAGCTGAAAATATTATCTGTAGAAATGAGATGCTATGTGCTCATTGTTTAATCCTTGATGTCTCTTCTAGCTAGTTTTGTAACTCTAGGTAAGTGATACAGATACTTGTCCACATAAAATGAACAAAGTCCAGGAATGCATGGCCCTCACACCACTGCCAACACTCAGTGTCACCTTGCATGATACATTCACTTTCAGACCCAGATGATGGACTACATTTGGTAATAAATTTCTGTCTTTTCACCCTTTTAAAAAAATCCGTAGTCCTCAAGTGTCTCCTTAAAGATCCACACACCAGACAGTTCTAGTGCCCCTGCCAAAACCCAGTACTTGTAGAAGACTTTGTCTTGGCTACTCCCAGTATTTCACAAACAGCAATTCCACTTTGAATGCCTATTAAATGCAATGTGTCATTCCTAGAGGAAATGTGAGGCCAGAAAGTTCAACTAGGACCCTAGCAGGGACAGAAGTTGAGAGCAAAAAAAAGTATCTCAGACTGCTATCTTTAAAACCCAGTTATGCGTCTGTATATTTTTCATCAAATTCTCCATACTTCTTTAAAAAGTTTGGCTTCCAGACTTCCTAAAGAGTTCTACCATTAAAGTTTTAGCTATTAATGCTGGCATTTCAAAACCACCATTGTTTAAAAACCATGTAGGACCAAAGACACCATAATAATGTTTCCACTCAAAAGGCCATCTATTCAAGGCATGTAAAACGCTATCCCCACCGGAGACTTCAATGGAAATCTGAAGATTTGCAGCAGCAATGGCTTGGCTCCAAAGTATTCCTACAAAAAATAATTATAACTAAATAAAGAGTGATTAAAAAAAACAACCCAAAAAATGCTGCTGCAGGCTGCAATGAACCCTCCCTTTCTGAGTCAACTGCTACCAAACCAAGCCCTGGCATGCTTTGATTTTGTTCAATGTGTAAGTTCCCAGTACTTCTATACACTGATCTTCTGTTACTTCTACTCATCAGCCAGCACCTGCAACGAAGCAGGTGTATATTCATATACATATGTGTGAGCATACACGTGTACACATTCCCCCCAGACTTGGTTATACAAAACCAGCCAAAGAATGGATTTGTCCTGCTCCTAGTGACAGCAGTAACACCTTATTTTTGTTTAATACTAAAATATGAGCTGTTTTGCTTTTGTTATTGAGTCATGCAAATGTCATTATCAGCCTTATCACATGAATGCTGCTCACTTCCATGACTTTGCTCCCCGAATCAGTTTTATTTCAAGAGGCATAATACAGCACAAGAAGACTAGAAACAAGTGGCACCAGTGGAAGTGCCTCTTTTTATGGCAGAAAGCCTTGTAGGATGACACAAGCAAATCAGGTCAGAAAATTTTCCTTTGCTGAAGGACTAACACAGTGTTCCCACCATTTCAACGGGAAGTCCATGACTTCCTTCCAATTCAAAAAGGTCAAGAAAAGAACAAGAGAAAGAACCTGCTATGAATAGGAGTTATTTTCTTTAAAGAATCAGACTCATGATGGAAGAGGAAAATAGTTTTCAGGAATCTGGGTTAAATAACAACCAAGCATGTTTCATTCCACACTCATACCATCACTTTATGGTCACACTTCTGCCCTGTAAGCTTCAAGACAAATGTCTGTAGCTCAAACACCACTTTACAGGAAAAAAGTACAAGAAACCATTTAGAAATATTTTTTTGTCTTTCTTCCCAGTCTTTCATACTGTCTCATACCAAATGAGACTTCCATTTTCATGACTTGTTCACCTCTAGGCATATGAAGGAAGTTTAATTCTTATAATCCATTCACTTATTTGCTTCAGCAACTACTGGAAGTGCCAATGGTAGCACTTAATGCATAAATTGATGATTGGATTGATTCTATCATTTAGTTTTCTATTGACCACTGAACAGGAAGTTACCTCCTTAAAACATATTATTTCTCTTTGAATAACCTGCTACAGCTGTGGACTGAAAAATAAAATTAAAATGGATGACTGAGCAATGATTGCTTAACTCCCTGGCCTGTGGAGATTTCCCAAAAGCCAAAATGCCAAGTAAAAATCTAAACTGTTTATCTAGAGAACAGCAGCCTTGCTGAAAAGCAATGTTTTTAATCTTTAGGTTCTTCTGTTAATTCTTCAGTACTGTACTAAGTGCTGTATGTAAAACCTATACAGTTCAAAAGGCAGGGGAAAAAAAAGACACAAGGTCTCAGGTAACATCCCAAGGAAGCTGATTGTACATACATTTTAGAATGCAACATTGTCTTGGCCTAGATGCCTAAAAACTTACCTAAAAATTATTCAATGAAGACTTCTACAAATAGCCCACCCAGGCACAAGAAGTCAGGTAGCACTGCAGGAATTCACCTTCAGACACAGTGTCCAAACCAAACACACAGTTCATAGCAAACACAACCAAACTAGTCTGCTGCTAGTAAGAGGCATATTAAAAGGAAATTAATATGACAAAAACCAGCAGCACTTTCAAAATAGACCCACTGTAAATGAACATATGCATCTCAGAATCCATTTTACTGATACACAAGAATGCAAGGGGATATCCAGGATTCCCAACTCAAATTCCCAACTACTATGCAGAACCCAGCAATGATGTTCTTTCCTGGATATATCAAACTTCCTATTAAAAGAAATTTAAACTTCTTTCTCATTTGAAACCACTCCAGAATATCGTTAGTCTGATAGTTAGCGCTCTTCTTGCAATTTCCAGCAAAGTCTACCCATTGTCCCTTTTACACATATTTGTTTTGCTTTATTCTAATCTTGAGCTCATATAATTATTTTCCTTCCTTATATAACAGTGTAATTGTCACTTCTCTGTCTTTCTGTTAAGCCTCTCTATTCCTCTTAACATCCATGTGGTCCTTTCCTGCATCTGTTCCATCCATCTGTTTGAATCCATTTATTGGAATGTGGGTGATAAGGTCTTACTAATGCCATATACTTTAATATTTTCTATACACACAGGAAATCCATCCCTTAACACTTTCTAGACACTATTTTTTTTATTTTCTCAGCCACATCACATACTATCATTCTGCTGCTGACTATTACACCAAATACCAACTTATCACTGAAGTGATGAACTCTTCTTGAATAAATTGTGATCAGTTTCTATATGCATCACTAAATCTCATCTAGTTTATTAATCTGAGTTTTGATTCATCTTGTCAGCACATGGATATTCCAATCCTCCTCTCTATCAATACAGTCCACCAGTTTTGTGTCGTAAGACTTTATTACTGTTCTACTTTTTCACTAGCATCACTAAGGAAAGAATTCCAAGTCTATGAAAACTCCAGTTTGCAGCCTTCTTTCCATCAGTATAGTCTCTTTCCACCTGTAATCAGTCAGTTCATTCCAACGTCAACTTATAATGCAATTAATCCAAATTTTCTCTGTTTTACATGATTTCCTCACGTGGTACAGTACCAAAGTTTCCTCACAATGAAACATAAGGTAACAAGGTGGTCTGGAAGAGTCTTTTTTTGCTAAAACTGCTGCATTTCATCCCACCTTTAATTTCTCTGTGATCTTATTTTGCCCTTCAAAAATTGTCCTACAGCTAAGTGTACAATGGCTGCCAGATTAGATCATATCTATTACTAATCTTGTCTTTCCTTTGGGCACCCTCAAATATTTGACCCCCTTTGCATGTAGCTTCCACTGCTAATACAGTACAGCACTTGCAGGTAGATGATACGTTTTTGGAATGGGGATATATTGTATTTATTGTGCTAAAGCACAATTGCAGTGCTAATGCATTGCTACTCCAATTTCTTATTGAAATAAGAAAACAGAATCCAGGAAAACCTACTATTGCAAAACTGGAAAAGCAATGATAAGAATGGGAACAGAGTAGGCCATACACTAAAAAGTTTAAAACACATTACAATAGATTACTCTTATTTCCCTTGTCTTGATCTTTCCTGCTTTATTTTGTTCTGGACTTGCAGATTTATTTATCTCAAGTCATCTTAAACAGCTTCACTCTACAAGTCCAAACCAGCAGGGGTTATAAAGCTGGCACTTAAGGCACTTATCCATTTTCTGTGGCTACCCAACAATTTCTTTTATAAGCAAAACATTTTTTTCTCCACTAGAACAATATCGTCCCTTGAAAAAAACCATATATTTCACTTCTTTGTTTTCTTTCTTCTGAGAACCATCTGTGTATACTTTAAGAACTGTATTTCAGGTGACATCATTGGCAAAATCTGACGTACTTTCTGACACTGTCAGGGTTTGGGATACTTTTCTTTTTTTGTTTGGCTCTCTGTGTTGGAATTTTTCCCCATTCTAGTTGCTGGGGGATATAATGGGCAAGTGATTAGTTGCAGGGAAACCTTAATGGTGGATGATTAAGAAGGGACAAAGAGTTGGCTTGGAGATGGGTGCGGCTGGCTAGCCCTTATCTGGGACTCCCTGATAGCTGGGATTTTTTCCCCTCGGAGGGGGACAGAGATACGGGGACTGGGACAAGTTTAAAAAGAGCCAAGCACAGCTGAAGGGCACCTTCTTCGCTCCTGGGCACTGAGAGGAGAGGGAGAGAGACTGCTTGGAGCTCCAGGAAGAATCTTCCTTCACCGTGGGCTTCTGTTTCCAGCTGCATGTTTCTACCAACTCTCCACCGTCCACTCCAGCGTCTCTAGGGAAGGAAACTCGGGATCCCCGAGCCCCTTTTTCCCCTCTTAGGGGAGTCATCGCACCCTCCCTGCGCACCAGGAGCACCAGTGCCCCTGCCGGCTGTGACTGTGACTTCATCAAAGGGGAATTGCCAACAAAGCGGGAAGAGACTGTCCGTGGGTTTGTCTGTTCTTATTTGTTGTGGTTACCATTGTTGTTGTTTTGCCTGCCCCATTATATATATATATATAAAATATATTAGTAAAGGACTGTTATTCCTCTTTTCTCATACCATTGCCTGAAAAGCCCTTGATTTCAAACTTTTGCCAATTCGGAGGGAAGGGGGTTACATTCTCCTATCCTTAAGGAGGCTTCTGCCTTCTTTAGCAAATACCTGTCTTTGAAAACCAGGACAGACACAAAAATGTTTGTAGAGCTCCTCACATACCTTCCACAGAAACTAAGCAATAGAAAACATGCCTACTATGGCATATTTCCATTTTTGTTGTTGTTTGAGCTCAACAGTGTAATTTTACTTGCACTTTATTTATTAGTGAACAAATAAATGTCATCTTCTGAATCTCAAGAGGATTACTATTAGCAAGGAAAATAACCTAACAAGAATCTTTCCATTCCCAGGAAAGTTTAAGCATGCTCAGCCCCAAGTTCAGCTGACTGCAGACACATGACACCGTCTTTCAAGCTCTGCTTCCAAAATGTAAGGTGGAAGACAAAAGAACACAAACAAAACTTACTAAATTCACTTCAGACTGATTTATTATTTGTAATTCCTTTGATACATAGAGTAAGTTATCTCTAGTTAATCAACAAGTTACTTTAAAACATCAGAAGGTTTAACAAGAACAGACTTTGCACTATTGGCATAAATAAAATTAGCATGTAGTATATTTCCTCTTTTTTCTTCCTTCTCTGCTTTGTCCGTGGAGAAAACACCCTGCTATCAGGTAAACTACCAAGTTCTGTTTGTTTCTTGGGTTTGGCCCATAACTTTAACGAACTTCAGCACCTTCAGGCATCGTAATTCTTGCACTTCACATTTAAAAAGCTCATAGCAAAAAACCCCAACTTGCAGATAAAAGCATTTGATCCCCTCCTGCCACGTGCCAGCCTTTGCTATGCTCGCAAGCGGAGGGGCGGAGGAGGCCGCAGGAAGGCATCTCTCTACTCTCGGGTTCACTCAGCACAAAGTGGAAGCAAAGCTCGGCACACGCAGCGAGCCCGTGCCTCTCCGGGGCCCCAAGCAGCAACAGGTGCGGCGGGGCGGGAGAAGCCCCAGAGCCAGCACGGACGAGCCACCCGTGTGCTTTAACCAAAGCAAATCCTGCTTCGGAAAACGCGGCTCCCGGGCGAGCCCTGCCGGACCGGACTGGTGCCCCATCGCCCGGCCCGGGCGCGGAGCTGCGGGCAGCGAGCAGCACCGGGAGGCCCCGGCTCCGGCCCTCGCCTGCGCCCCGGCTCCGCCGACACCGGGGCTGCCCAGGACTGGCCAGGCACCACCGGCTCCGGGGCAAAGGGGTAAACCCGCC
>VYZT01010680.1:45812-58464 GCA_013400735.1 Pomatostomus ruficeps
CTCCCGCAGTGTGGTTTCTGGTCCCAGCCACAACTGTTTGTTACCGGCATTAACTGCACGCTCCCTGCGAGATAATAAAATACAGGTGAAATATCTTATTCTAGCCGGTGGGGCTTTAAAAAAATTATTTATTTATGTTTGAGAAGGCAAATTGTAATGAGCAAATTAACTCCAAAATATCTTGACAACCTCCAGACAACTTTCGGACAAAGTTACTAGGAAATGCTGGACTATCCTGCAGTGAAACTAATGTAAAAATCAGTCACACACTCATGTTCTGCCCTCCTTCCCATACACTCTTCATACAGGTGCTCAGTATATGTATGACTAACACATACAGCACTTTCTCAGCTCCTCTCTTAAAATAAGTAGCAAACAATGTGCACGCAACTACGCTGCTGGGAACTAAAAAATAACCCAGAGCATCAGAATCCATTTATAAAGTAAGTGAGGGACAGGGGCAGATAGCACAAGTTCAGGCAGAAGCAGCACCTCAGAGTAAAACCCTCTGGGTCTCACTGGCCCCCCTCCACAGCTCAGCATTGCACCCCGAAACAGCCCCTGCACGCATGCAGAGCTCATCCCCATCACTTCTATTTTATTTGCAATATTTTTTTAATGAAAGCCTCATGCAGCAAATACAAGTCAAATAGCTCTAATTTGTAGTGCTACAGGCTGTAACATGCTCAGACGTGTAACTCCTTGACAGACTACACAGAAATCTGGCTTAGGCTCCAACCTCTGAAACAAATGCAAATATCCAGAAACATTCTGCTATTTCTCCAAAATTAAATTACAAGTAAAACAAACCTATTGCCAGACTTTTTCATACAAATACGTCTTTTATAAAATAAATCACTAGAAATTTATTACTTATCTCAAACTATAAAAAACACAGAGGAAAGAAACACATATACGTTTTCCTTTTTAGAAAAAAACCCTTATCTATAAGAAAAGCACATACATAGCTCCTTTTTTTTAAGTTCGTTTTTTAATACCCTGCCCCTTAAATCAGCCATCAAGCCAATAGATTTATCTAGAGAAAACACAAATGGTAAACCTTTTCATGTTGCACTGGTTTTGGACACTTACAGGAGGTTTTTAAAGACAATTCACAGCCACGCTATTTCAAACAGCACGATTACAATTATTTAGAATTTATTCTTTACTGTAGCAATTTTTCCTTAGGTATATTTTTCAGAATTTCCTGGGAAAACACAATCAGTCCCCATCTAGCTTAGCGCACCTTCACTGTTACCTCTTTCTCTATATTTTGTCTTTACAAATCAACCACAAACATTTTATAAGTGTTTACATATACATAATAAAGTAAGAAGAAGGACAATACCACAAGAGAAATGCTCAAAACCAAAATGAAGGTGTAAATGATCTCCTCCCATGTTCCAGACGTACCTATAAAATCCCTGCTCACTGGTACAGGATTATACATTCCATTATAAGTTCAGCCTTTTTATATTTTGTACTATTTTAACACCCTAAATTTATAGATTTTTAAAATTGGCATGTTAAAAGGGCTTTATTTAAGAATTTCAATGAAAATAGTGTTATGTTTTGTCATATTACCATAATCCTTCTTTTTAAATCACTTAGAATTTCAGTATAACCTAATTAAGTAATTTTAAGTAAGTCTTAACCCAAATACATAGATCTAATAAAAATGTATTTTGCAAACAGGGAAAATAGACTTCTAAAATGGATTCCTCAGGTATGAAAAAAGATGCTGAAACATTTCCTCCCCACAAACTTTGAGATCTGAACTATTTCACAGCACTTACATTTAAAACCAAAATACCTATAAGAAAACAAATTTCAGCAAATATCTAGCATAATGTTTCATTCCAATTGTATTTATTTATTCCTTTTATATTTGAAAGAAATCTTTGTATTTTCTTTGCCAAAAAGGAGAAAGAATAGGGGAAGAAAAATATTTCAAAATCCTAACTACCTATATGCACATACTATTTATTTCAAAACTCTTCCAACAGCAGTTTATACTTTATTTTAGATAATGTATATTATTTTGCCTGTAGAAATATTATTATTTAGATTTTTGCCTTTTGAAAGGCTACAGAACAACATTATAGGTTTTAGAGACTTCCAATAATTTTTAATCTCTCACTTTTTTCAATGCTACAGGCATCCCATTTGGTAAATGGAATTTACATTTCTCTCTTGTCTAAATTATCAGAGTTGAATCAACAATTCAAACTAGGAAGAACAAGTGATGTACCGTAACACAATAGCAACTCCAACACTTAAACACAGCTCCTCTGTCTATTGGTGTATAAAAAGCTTACACAAAGTATAAAATATCTCAGAAATATAAACGCTTTCCTGATCAGAAAATTTTACTTATTGTCTAATTTGATCTCAAGCAACTGCATTTTTCTCAAAAAGCATCCCGTCTGGAGCTTTATGCCATTTACTGACTCTTGCTTAATTAACCAGCATGCTTTAAAACCAAGTCTCGGTCCTTCAACTTAATCAAAACAGACTACTTTTAATTGCTACCACATCAAATATATTTGTCAACACAATAAAACCACATACAATTAGAAAGAACTATTTTTTCAGCCCTGTCTTTGACCAACCAGAGATTGTAGCATCTACTTCCAATTTATTAGCTATTCTAATATGAAGCAAACTGAAACACACAGCACAGTTCACAAATACATTGATCTTTCTATGATATCCTATCATTTGCATCTTTTAATGGAAAAATCCAGTATACCACTGTCAGCACTGCTGTTCTCCTACAACCGATTGGACATCAGAAGGACTTGGCATTAACTTCCCTCCCTCACAACACTTTGCCTCCTCACCTCTCTCAAAATAAAACAAAAATATCTATGTTTGTCTGAAATGTCAATAAACTCAAAAATCTAAAAGGCCAAAAGGTCAGGTAGTATTTAATCTGAACAGAAAAGTTATTTTTTCTCTCTCTCGCAAGCCATGAGTAAGAGCGCGTTACCTGAGAAGTGATGCCCATGTCCCTCGGACGTCCATCTTTCTGTTCCAGAACAGGGGCTTTGCCACACTCTCTGTAACGTAAAAGGGAATAGATTAAAATTATTGTATGCCCAAGCACATTTTTGGACATTCAAATTATCTGGCCCTCAAAAAGCTTTGTATCTTTTGATCTGAAAATTATTTTAAAAACTCATATTACATTCTAATCTGAGTCCTCAAAATCGTTTTTTATAAATCAGGTACACATGTTAAAAATTAGTTCCATACATTGTCAGTTGAAGTATCAGATTCTCCAGACCTGGTTTTCTGTTCTTAAAGGCCTCTATACCGCTGCATGCTCCATCTCATTAGTAACATTTAATCTGCCAGTGATATGATCTTATATAGATATATAAAATTTTTTTTACTTACATTGATATTTTTAAAGCCATTTAAATGAGGGACATAGTCCTGAGATATTTCTTCCCACAGCAACTTTTCCCTCCTCTGCTTTAAAAGTTGAATACCTTTCCAAATATGCTCTTTGCTTTACCCATTTTTCTGTGATTTGTATTATTTTGTACTTACTTGTTATGCTGCAGAATTTACATAGGTCTGCAGTTTTGAGACTTCTGTCTCCTCCCTCCACTTGCGAGGAAGATACCAGCTAAAATCACTGTCTATACCCCATTTCCCCCCACTTTCCCCTCTAAACTTTTCCAAACAAATGTGAGGGGGAAAAATGTTTAAGATAATGAGTACAAACTCAGAGTCCTAAATTAAAAAAAAAAACCAAAACCACACTTTTCTTCAGTTTGTCATTTAATAAGTATTATCAACATAAGTCATGGTCAGAAAGCCTCAGCACTGTAGGGTGTAGTATTTATGACTAAACTGCCTTAAAAAAAAAAAAAACTGTCATCTCTTACGCTTTTCCTTCCACATATTTACCCTCCTCATACTGCTTAGATCTACAGCAGACTGTTGCCGCACATGTATTTTTCCACCCGATTTCTGAGACACTGACAAATGTGAACCAAGGAAAAATTTTGCACAATGTTAACTTATCTAAACCACTTATTTCCTCCATTCTCTCTTTTTGTCCATGGCATCTAATACTTTTTTTTACCCTCTGCTGTTGTTTCGTTTGGTATTTCCCCACTTTCCTGTACATTTGTCTCCTGCTGATCCTACTAGACAGGGCAGGAAGAACTGAATGTCTGTCTCTCCCCATTGCTACACTGCCTCTCATTTTTTGGTGTTTCATCAATTAAACACATTTGACCGTCATTTTCATATATTTTTAAAGAGACTTTTTCTTTCCCTTCTCTAGAAACTTGCTGGTTACAGTCACCAATACTTCTGTAAAGCAAGGTCAATCGTGTCCTGCTTTAGCACATGCTTCTGTCAGAATATTAAGGGTACATGACTTACAAGCCTGTAATGCAATGCATGCAAAAGAAAAATGCATGAGAAAGAAAAAGAGAGTAACATGTACAGATGCCCCTAAATATCATAAAGAAAAAAAATAGACATTTTTAATTGGTTCTGACTTTTTAAAGAGATACCGTCATGAGAAAACACCTAGCTTAGGGGAAATCTTTGTCTAGATTACTAGCAACACTTTTTCACACTAATAAAAGTAAAGAAAATGTTAAAATTCAGATTTACTGTTAAACATCAGCCCTTTAGGTTTTCTGCATTTCACTCAGCCTGGGGAGTGAGAGTTGGTTGTTGGTTTCACTTTTGTTCTCAGCTAGTTTCACTTTCATGCACTGGCAGAATCTTGTATGTTTTTAGTTAAGCAATGTTAAAAATTACATTTACATCTTTAAACAATCCTCATTACACTTTCAATACAAACAATTTGTGTCCCTCTACTTCCCAGGACAGTAAGAAAAAGTAATTTGGGAACCTAAATATAATGGGTAGCATATTTCTAAAGGAGTAGCTTTCACCTGTCTCATGTTGGGTTACAGTCTGCTCTTTCTTTCCCTGGAATCAATAGGAAATGTGCCATTCACTTCAGTGATAGCAGGATCAGTCCACTGGGTCTGTAATCTGCAACAAAAGAATGCCATATGCAGACCAATATATTCCTTATAACATACAATGTTTGCCTTTAATTATTTTCCTGTGCAAACTCAAGGGAAAAAAAATGGTCCCTGCATTTACCTTTCTGTATGCTTTTAAATTAGCATAAATACCCTTCTTGCCATAGGCCATACGAAATCAGAGGGCATATGTTCACTTTGGGTTGCATGGGTAAGGAAACTCTCTGTCTCCCTGCTACCAATTGCGGTAACTCTTTCTCCTCTTTGTGCCAAGTGCAATCTATAAAAAACACTCCAGCCAGACAGAACCTTTACTGCCTTGCACCCGGATCTTGTCTAACTAAAGTTCCAAATGCATACACTTATGCAGCCCTCATTTTTTCAGGATAAACCACAATGCTCTAAGCAACTAAACTATCAACAGCAGGACAAAAACTGGCTTGCATTTATATTTTCCAAACCTGCATATTCCCTTTTCTATTACAGTCCCTGTCTATGGTACAGACTCCAAAACACAGCTGTGAACTCACACACATGTAGGCAAGCACATATACATGCCATGGAATCTTCCTCTAGCTACCAAAGCACTGCAGTTTCTGCCTTCATAGGCATAAGGGCTTCTGAGACTTAATGGAAAGACTTAGGGGTTTATAGGAGCCATGCAACAATCACTTTTCAACTTCTTTTATAGAAATTTTGTGTCCCACAAGCACACACAGAAAATGTCACTAGCAGCTTACAGAAATTATTGTCATGTTTACATGCCAAAAGTTAAATGCTAAAAGCTCACATGTGCAACTCCTGTGAGAATACTTATATCATAGTTTTATTTACACTACTGTTTATTTCACCATATGAAATATCATTAAAAATATGGAATTGCATTGTTATCATGTAGCCATCCACTTCGCGTTCACACACTTTTCTATCTCAGTAACCTGTGGTACTGTATATTTGACTTATATTGTCATGTTACTCATCTAGACACGAGCAGCGTCCACAGCACGATGTAGCACATGTTCCTGCTTTCCCTTTTCCAGGATATTACTGCACAGAAAGAGGAGTAACTGCTCTCTCAAAGAATTTGCCTCTGCCTTCCTCGTCAACCACCAGTTCTCCACTCCTTTCCCCAGAAGACATCTTTTGTGTTTCCAAGGCCAGTTCAACATGAGACTTACATTAAATTTCAAGCGTACAAATAATACCCCATGTTCAGTGGGGTTATTCACTCATTTAGGCAAACCGCACCTTAAGGAGCTTCAGCGTAATAGAAAAACGGACCACTATGATCACATGGGTCACGGCAAACTCAGTTTACTGGAAAGCAGGATCACAACACCGACTTTCAGGTATTCACAACATGCTGCATTTACGTCCCGGGGTATCTACGTTCCCCGTAAGTGCCAAAATTCACTCTTTCCTAACAGCAACATCTGAGACTTACTTGTCCCTGATTTTCTGATGTCCAACCATGCTGTTGATAGTGTTTTGATGGGAGTTAGCTATTACACAGATTTTACATCAGGCTTTCACCCACGGCTGCATCTGCCCCAGTAATAAAGTGTCCTGGGAGAAAGGCTTTGCTACTGCCAGCTTTCCTTGCATTAGCTTTTAGGGCAAAACCCCTGAGTTGTATCAATTTCTTTAATATATTATGAAGCTTAACTTAAGTGAACGCTCATGAATCAGTAAATATCTATTAATTAATATCAGTGGAATCAGAGAAATAATTACAGGAAATACAATGGTCTGTTTCAAAATGGTTCTTTTAAAGGATTAGCTTCATAATTTAGCCTTGTTCTTAAAGGCTGTTCTTGGTGCACCTATAGAAATTATTTCGTTCTGGAGTATTCTGGCCTGTATTGTATATAAATTTTATATAAATATTTGCTGTACATTTTTGTGTTTCTAAAACTAGAATAATCAGATAATTTTAGCTGTGTGATTGCCTTTTATCTTTTGTCTTCCAATATTAAGGATATTAAGGCCTCACAGCAAGAATTTCAATGAACCCTTCAAAATACTGTGAGTGGTAGAGAGGCCGAAGTTAGTTAAACAGGAAAGATGACAGAAAGAGGGTTGGTGTTACTTTAGAGATACTTAATGTTGTACTAATTCCTGAAGTGCAAAGAAGGGAAATCCCCATGAGGTGCCTTTCCTAGCCATGCCAGCAGTTTTGAAGGGCTCTGCAGTATCTCCTTGGGGTTCCTAATGGTTTGCAGCCCTCATCTGACAGGTTCTGCTGCAGTGCAAGAGGTTATCACAAGGACAATCTGCTCCTCTCTCCTTTTCCCTTCTGGAAACAAGGAGCAGAGCAACTATTAACAAACACTTGCTTGTGTATTTGTCTTGGAAGGCACCAGGCATAACACCTGGTGCTATGTAATAGTCACATTATTCATAATCCTTGTAAGTGGAGAGTAACTGTCATGACAGGTAGGTTAAACAGAGGAACAAAGATGTGAACAGGTCAAACAGTGTCTGTGACAGGTGAGCAGAGCACAGCCTAGGATGGCTGACTTTTCTCCTCTCTTTCATTCTGGTTCAGTCTCAAATACACCAGACCTTAGCTGTCTTTACTTTTTCCTGATCTTTAAGCAGTCCCCTGATCCTAACTCAGCAGGTCACTCACATAGGAGAGACCAAGATGAGCACAGCAATAACCAGGCTGGCTCCTGGGGATGGGGACTCATGGAGAGAATCCCACTAGTGTTGGGATCCCTCCTTTGGCTTGGGAGCGAACAGCATCTTCCTGTTGGCACAACAGGGTTATCTCAGAGATACACATGGATTATAAATGCTTTCTGGCCCTATTTTAAACAACCAAGGTAACACAACCTCATAGATTTCCAATCGTCTTTTGCGACT
Organism: Pomatostomus ruficeps; assembly: GCA_013400735.1. Classification (NCBI taxonomy): domain Eukaryota; kingdom Metazoa; phylum Chordata; class Aves; order Passeriformes; family Timaliidae; genus Pomatostomus; species Pomatostomus ruficeps. Next base: position 53,705 of record VYZT01010680.1, read on the forward strand.
TCTAACTAAAGACTGGCTGATCAAGAGATCTAAAACAGCAGACACACAACACAGGGAAAAAATACTTTCATTTTTTCCTTAGAGTAAATATACCATCATCAAAATCTCTTTCTATGGCCCATATTCCTTACCAAGAATAATTTTGTTTGTAGAGAAATGAGAGAGAAAGTTGGCTGTAACTCAGGTGATCACACAGACTTTGTGCTGTTATGGAATTATGTTGGTCCTCTGCCACTATCAGCAGACCTTCTCTGCATCCAGGTTAAACAAACCTGCTTTCTGTCGCTTTCTAAAACTGTGCTGTTGGGGAATTCATCGCTCAATGGGAACTTTGCCTCTGCTAAACAATTGCTTCTCAAACCGTGGGTTGCCAAAGGACAACAATATTCACAGTCTTAAAAAACCTGAAGTTTGTCAGCAGGATCTCAGTTTTGACAGCTGGGCACTGAGAAACTCCTGCAAGTATCTAGGGTAGCAACTGATCTACCAACTACCTTGGCTTGCTGACAGTAAGTCCAGTCTCCCTGAAAAAGTGACTTTTCAGGCAGCGATTACAAAAATCTATCATGAAAAAATTGAAGAATTCAAGACAATAACAGGGAGAGAGGTGAATCTAAAGGAAATCACAGATTCAGAAAGTTTAATAAACTCTGTACTAAAGGACATAATGACATTGCGTATAGTAGATTGCAAAAAATAAGGAAGTGCATACACTGCCTGCTAACAGGAAAAGGAACTGCACCCCAGATTACCTCCCTATGATATTAAAAGAAAGATACATAAAACTTTCCCTGATGATGGGCTGACTGGTAGCAGATTTATCAGACTCGATCAATTAATGGCACATCATTTAGTGGCTACCTTGCCATATATTCAGTATTCTTCTACAATTAAAAAGCAGGGCATGATCCTCACAGTCCAAAAGCATTGGTCCTTCTGAATGAGTTATTAGTGGGTAAATGAGAAGGAACTACACACCACTCATCTTAGCTGGAAGAAGTACTCAGCATGTCTAAAATCCTGTGGACTTCACCTGTCTCAAAATGTATTGTGACCTTGGTACCTTTCAGGTTGTATGCAGACAGCTGATGAGCTTGCTTTATTTCCCTCTGCCATTTTGAAGGGCTTCAGCTATGAAAACAACTTATTGCCAAACAGCCCTTCCATTTTCTAGTTCTTAGACCAGCTTTTTACACTCCCAAGTCCTTTCCCAGTGTGTGATTTCTCCCACATCAAATCTTAAATAATTTATTTTACTTCATATTCTACATGTTTGTACATATATTCTACATAGAAATATATTTCTACATTTTATTTAACATTCCAGGGTGCCTAGGCAAATGGCATTCAATTCAGTTAATATTAAACTTCTTGCAAATGCTAAAAGACTCCTTACTTCTTCCACCCTCTTAACGTGCTAGTATAAAAAATAACAACCTCTGGTCAACAAAAGTTTGGCTAGAAATTTGTAGCATAATAAGGTCAGAAACCATCTACTAACAGGAGACTACTGGAATATACATTTTTATCCTCAGGAGGACCATTCAAAACCATTCTATGTCTAGTCCTTAAAAATCCATATTCATGGGTTGTAAACCAAGGTGTGTCCAACTAATCTTGGATACCGAGTACACCCATCCCTTTCCTGGGAACCAAGTCAAGTCATTCTCAAGTATCGAAACACACTCAGTAGCACTAAGCAAGTGGCTTTCCAACAGTGCAGTTATAAGCATGACGTAACAATTTAAATGGGATTAAACAAAATTCAGTAGACTTCCATAAAAAGAAAATGCAGTGTTCTGGTTTCAGAAATATCACAGGTGTGACTTTGATCTTTTCCCATAAAAAAAAATTAAAGTGCTGTATAAAAATTACATCAATGATTCTACAAATTTTTATGAAAAATTAAGCCCTGTCAGTCTTTCCCATGGACATTTCTTACTGTCCTATATTATTTTGCAGCACCTCAATATTAATGGTTGACCATTTCATAGAAAGGTTTACAGTATTTGTCTAAATACTGTAAGGATTTCTGGTCACAGCTAATAGCAAAATATTCTTCTCCAGCTACTCAGCCATAGTTAAAATAATCAGAAATCAGACAAGGGGACAGAAGAAGAAAAATTTGGCCTGATAGTTATCCATGTGACAGTTGATTACAGACCTATCTGTAAAGAGTGGCTGTGGGCCCAAGTGCTTATTCCTGACCAAAGCAGTGTGAAGTGGACACTTCATATATGTTATGATCAGGTATTTCTGCTCAGGTTTTCTGTCTCTCACATGAATGGTATCAAAGCTGGTCTTACTGGGTTTTGTAAAGGGATCCAGCGAGCTACCAGAGTATAAACTCAAGAAAAAGAGAAGGTTGGGCAGATTAATTCAAACTTCACTCTGCTGGAACTTCTCAAATAAACTAAGTATGGGAAGAACACTGTTAATTGACACAACCTAGCTGAGATTTTTTCTCCCTTTTGAACCTTCAGAGCTTGTATGCCATTCAGTTGAAGAATATGACCCATACTTCACTAGGGTTGCACATCTTCATGTGACCAGTGAACTCTGAAATTTCAGAAAATGTATACAGGAAAACTTCTGAATTTTAATTAAATTTGGAAAATGAGACACATGTGGAACTCCCACAGATGGCAAATGATTCTGTCAGCATGCACTTTATTTTTGCCAGTTGTTAGTTTAAGGCAGCCATTAATATCTTCTTGCTTCCTGTTACCTTCCACCTATATGCATAAGGAATAAATACACCAGCAGCTAGGTGACATATTATCTATATAGAGTCTGTTCTAGATAACAATAGTTCTTTGGGAAAAAAATAATTTCTCTCTATTCCTAAAGCTTCAGTTTCTTTTAAGCAATCAGTTAAAATAATCATAAAGTCCTAGCCATAAATACAGAATATTGTACACAAAATATCTGATAAATAAAACCTAATTGAAACCAACTGCATTGTGCACTGGAATGTAGCCAAATAGTTTTTACCAAAACAGGCCTGACCCTAAATTTCTGAGGGTCTTGGGTACCACAGACNTAAATTTCTGAGGGTCTTGGGTACCACAGACCTGGAATAGTCCCCATCCAAGAGCTGGGCTGCTCTGAGGGTGGGCAGGCTTGTTCTAGCTATGAAGCTGAGCCTGTACCTCCACCTCATCCACATCTCAGCTCTGGACTCCATTTCAGGAAGGAGTTAGGCTGCAGTACAACAGGTCACTGCTATCACATGAGCCCCATGATCACTGACAAGCTCTCGGCTGGATTTATATAGATCACACAGTCTGTATAATTTCACATCTTCACACCTATGATTCTATAGGAATTGAAATTTCGTATCTTCAGCAATTTACAAAGAAGTTTGGTGTTAACCTACTTAAATCCAGATATCTTTGTATTCTGACTGCTTTCCTTTTTGTTCTAATTAGATGCCCTTGTGCACATAGTACCTTCTCATCTTAAATCCCTATGCCATGAAATACAGATTTGCTGCACTATTATAGCAGAACAGTGATGAAGATAATTTGTATAGTTGCTTTAAATCTTAAAAGCATGAGGCCTGATTGTTTAAATAACATTCTATATAGTAAGTATAATGACCACTAAAATTAAGTGTTAATAACTAAAATCCCAATTAGTGACCTCTGATAAATATTGAGGCAAATTAACTGGATTTTTTTGAGTGAATTAAATTTAATAGATGGTATATTTTAGACTAAAAAATTCATGCTAATACCAGCATGGCATTATTGCCTCAAGAATTTGTCTTATAGAAAAAGAGGATTTGATGTGAGTTAGGAAATTACAGAAACACAGAACAGTTTGAGTTGGAAGGGACCTTAAAGATCAACTAGTTGCAACCCCCTTGCCATGGCAGACAAAATTATACTAATCTGAGTTCTGTTTTTGCCCTCTACCAAATTAACCAGGGAAAAAAAAAAGGAAAGAGAAAACTTAAAAGTTAATTAAAGCTATATTAATTAATTCTCATCCTGACAGGATGGATTTTTAGAGACCAGAGACCAAGCAGTTGGGTCTTCTTATTTGAAATACCTTAGCAATGAGAACTGTGGCAAAAATATTTGTATTAGTAAATAGAATAGAAATCTAGATAACTGTAGCAGAAGAAAAATATTCCATTTGGAACCTCTAATAAAGATATCCCTATGGTTTTAAGATTACAGTCAGAAATGAGGAAACTGCATTCCTAATTCTACCTTGCCTAATCTTATTCTATTATCTGCTGGATGAAGTTTTGAATGTAGGACCTTGTTTTATATTTACTGTGTCCCACAGAAAAAAAAATCAAATTATAAAATAAGAGTTTATTGGATAATAATTTATAGCTGAATCTTCATCATTGGAATTTTTAAAATTAATGGATTACATTGAATCATCTTTCACATCTGCCTTATTGTAATGTGAAATATAGAAATGTTTGAAAACTTTTTTGGCGGACTTAAACTGGTAATATTTTGACCCTTTCAGCAACTTTGGCATAATTTGTAGAGAGCAAAAAGATGACATAATTAAAGTCATAATTAATGACAGGAGAACAAAACATTTTCAAAAAGTAATAGAGGTATATACATTTGTGGATTTATTCTGGAGAATTCACTATTCACCCCTAAATTTGTTCATTTAAAAATAAAGAACAAAGCATATTATTAACACATCAATTCAGTTTTCCCTATTTGGCTTACACTATGACTTACCAAGCTCTCTTTCTAATTAATGAAATAGTTAATAACATAATC
>VYZT01010681.1:0-32651 GCA_013400735.1 Pomatostomus ruficeps
GATCCCTCACCCCGGGAGCACTGCAGGGTCCGGGTGAATCCTTCATCAACAGCAAACCAGGAATAAACCCCAAAATATCCACAGGAGCCTCAGCTCTCCCCAGAGGAGAGGATTTCAGTCCTTGCTGGGACCGCAGAGCCCACGGGGAGAGCTGAGGTTCGGTGTCACCAACGCAGGGGGACATCCTGATTTCCCCGAAAATGCTGTGACCCATCCGTGTGTTTTTATGCCAGCTGAAAAATGGGGTGAAAATGCAATTTTGAGGTGAAATGGTGTCAAACAGGGCCAGGCCTAGGGCTGGGAATAGAGGAGCCATCAGCGCTTCTCACTCAGGGCCAAGATTTATCAGCTCAACATCCACAGCCAAAAAAATTTGAGGAATTTTGTGGTTTTAGTGCTCTCCAGCTCTGTTGAGGACGTTCCTTTCCATGAGTTGCTCACCCAGCAGCTCTCCAGGCTCCCAGTCGTGTTCCTTTACATTTTTTATCAGGTCCCTGCTAAGCACAGAATGGATTTTTTTGTGCTCGTTACACGAGCAGCCTGTGCTCTCTGCTTACACATCTGTTCGGAAATGTCAGCCAGACAAATGGACCTCCCCCAGATACTGCTGGGTCCACAGAAACACCCTGCACACGGGAAATCCGCGGGGATTCCACACGGGAAATCCGCGGGGATTCCACACGGGAAATCCGCGGGGATTCCACACGGGAAATCCGCGGGGATTCCACACGGGAAATCCGCGGGGATTCCACAGGGGAAATCCACAGGGATTCCACACGGGAAATCCGCAGGGATTCCACATGGGAAATCCGCAGGGATGCCTCGCCGGGGCTGCAGCTGGAGCCTGCTTTGTCAATTAACCAAGGCACATTTTGTTGGAAACATGAAAGTTCTTTTTTAAGGTATAAAAATACATCTGAATCTGTGTTATTAGAGGTGAAGCAGCGAAATGAAGGATTGGAATGAGGGAGGAAGGGTGGAAAGGAAAAAAGAGGAGAGGAGAGGAGAGGAGAGGAGAGGAGAGGAGCTGAGCCTATTGTGGTGCCAGGAGGTGGACTGTGTTGCTGCCAAAGAGAGACGAGACCAAGGTGGGATATGGGCAAGGTCTGACTGCTGAAATGATTCCTTACAGTGCTGATTGCTCCGTAAAGCCTTCCTATCATGGGTTCCGTCTGCAACAGTAATCACACCATTTATTNGGAAAGGCAAGGCAGAAAGAAAGGAGGAAAGATGGAAAGAAAGGAGGAAGGATGGGATGAAAGGAGGAAGGAAAGGAGGAAGGATGGAAAGGAAGGAGGAAGGATGGAAAGGAAGGAGGAAGGAAAGGAGGAAGGAACGAGCCTGAAGTGCTGATTTGAGGCTGAATTTTCTGAGTGTGGCCGTGGAGGAAAGAACCTGGTTTACAAATTGAGCACATCTGGCCAGGCACCACTGAGACAGAGCTCACACAACCCTTGCTTTCCCAGAGCCCCTTTCCAGGTGGGATCAGCATTTCCCAGTCTCAGGAGCTGCAAAATGTGCAGGGAGCCCCTTCCAGCTGCCCCAGCACCCAGCAGGCTTTTAATATTTCACCCAGCACAATGAATTGTGGCTTTTCAGGATTAATTCACATTGCTGCAGCAACGCTGGCATCGGGGAAGGGTAAAATTAACTTGTTATTTATGCCGAAATTACCTCGCCTCGCAAGCCGTGTTCCTGGAAGGCTGGGAAACGGAATAATTTGGAATAAATTATTGATGGCTTTAAAAGCCTTGCTTATTGATTACAGGTTGTGCTCTTAGATTAAAAGAGTGCAGCTAAGTCCTGTCAGAGCCTCTCAGAGTCAGAGTTCATCGGAGTAAACGAGGGCCACGGTGCTGAGACCCAGAGCGGCCAAGCAGGGGGAAAAGTTAAAAAATTTCATTATGGCTTAAAACTCTTCTGTTTTAAAAATCATTATTTTATCTTTCTAGAAATTACTCTAGAAGATAATTAATTCAATGTTCTAGGAAATGGAATAAAATTATGGAGGTGCAGCAAGTCCTGCATGGCTGGAGGTGGATTTTAGTGATGAGGAGGTGATCGGTCAAAGGTGGGACTCAGTCTTGGAGTTTTCCCACCCTAAGGATTTTGGGATTCTGTTCTGGGACTGGGGTTGAGTGATGCCTCCCTCAGACAACCAAATTTCTCCTCCAGCTGTGTGCACTGAGCAGGGTGAGGAGCACAGTGACCCCGGCAATAACTCAGGATTTTCTGGGTCCAGGATTTTCTGGGGCCCAGATTTTCCCCCAAACTCTCACCCTCAGGCTCTCCAAAATGCTCTGCTTGCTCTGAACAGTGGCAGCATCACCACAGTGACCCTGGCAATAACTCAGGATTTTCTGGATTCTGGATTTCCCCCCAAACTCTCTCAGGCTCTCCAAAATCCTCTGCTTGTTCTAAATCCAGTGACAGCATCACCACAGTGACCCTGACAATAACTCAGGATTTTCTGGATCCTGGATTTTCTGGATCCCGGAATTTCCCCCAAACTCTCACCCCTGGGCTCTCCAAAATGCTCTGCTTGTTCCAGACCCAGCAGCATCACCCAATTTCCTCCTGGATAATTGCAGGATCCTGTCGCTGGGTTCAGTTTCTCATTCTGCTCCTCCTCACGCTGAGCTGTGGTCACGAGCGTCTCACCCCAGAGGTCTTCAGCAAATCCCTGTAATTACCTCTCCCCATCTCGTGTTCATTTCTTCCGGCCGAAATGATCTCTGAACATCAGTTCCATTTGCTAAATCTCTCCTTGCTTTATTAACTTTAATCAAACTGATATTTTCTGCTAAATGAGAGGTGGTCCAGGATGCCCACACCTGGCTCAGGTCTCTTCCCGGGGGGAAACGCCCTCCTGAAGCAGGGACAGGAGTTAATTTTGCAATTATCGGAGTGGAGTTTGGCCGCTGTAATTTCGGTTATTGAGCACTCGCCACTGACGCCATTTAAGAGCTGCTGTGAGAGAGACCTGAAAAAAAAATAATTCCGTGTGCAGTCACTTGAATTTCAAAGTGAGCTCTGCGTGCCGTGGAGCTGCATCTCAGCTGCTGTTTGCTTTTCGTGGGTTCAGAGGGAAGGGAAATTCAGCCAGGCAAGGTTCACTCCCTGCTCATGGAGGGATGGGATTCAAGGGAGGGAAAGAGAAAGGCCTTGGCTTTCATTTGTATTTATTTTTAGAGCTGCACAGGTTCTGTGGTGGCGGGGAAACACAAAAGCCTGGTTAAACACTTCACAACTCGCGTTGCTGCTGAGGAGAAAACTCCCAGAGAAAGGGAAAAAACCACGTGAGAAGTGTGACAGCTCCAAAAATCCTCATTAAAATCAACCCAAGCAGACCTCTCCAACCATTTGGACTTTGATGGGGCAGCTCTGCTGTGCCAAACACACATTAATGTCCCAAATCTGCTCCCGTGGCGGCACAGAAATGTCCCCTGGTGTGGGCAGGAGGGAGCAGGAGCTCAGGAGCCAAGGCAGAGATCTCTGAAGGGCAAAGCTCAGCCCTCAGCTCGTGTTCCAGAGTGTGCTCAAACTGAGATGAGAACTGAAAAAGTTGATTTTTTAAAAAGTTGATTTAAAAAAAAAAAATACAGCAATATGTAAAATGCAGGGGTAAATGTACCAGGGATGTTGATGCTTTTGTTTCACGTCTGAATTCCTGCATGGAAAGATGAAGGGAGGGAATGTCCTTTGTGCCACCACCACTGACAGGAGCTCAGGAGGAGTTTGGTGGGGTTTTACCAAAATAAAAGCATTGCTGGAGCTCAGAGAGTGCAAATCTGTAGGTTTGACTTTGGGATATTTCCCAGTAATGCACAAAATCACTTTATCAGCATAAAGTGAATTCCTGCTCTCTGCTGTGGGTCAGATTTCAGGGCTGAACGACGAACTGATTGGGACAAACACTCTGAGGGGTGTGGAGAAGAGAAGGTTGTCATGGCCAGGAGGAGGAATTCACACGATTAATGAACTTCCTGTGCCAAAAAACCCCAGAGGGAAGCCCAGAAGAGACTCCTCAGGTGGGATTTCTGACTCTGCTCTGCCTCCAGTGCTGCTGGGCAGCTCTGAGGCTGTCCCTGGAACGGGGGTGGAGCTGGTTCTGCTTTTTAATTGAGAAAAAAATCATCAAACGCGTGCAACAGCCCTAAAAACCAATTGTAACAGATCTGATGTGGAAATTATTGACCCTGCAGCTCCTCTGCTTCAACAGCAGCAGCTCCATCATCATGGCATCATTTTCTGGAATCGTTTTTGGCTCAGAAAATTCCCCGACTCCTGGGGATGTTTATGGATGGGTTTGGGAATTACTGCAGATTTCTGGCTCGGTCTCGGTGGAATTTGTGACCCCACAAACAAACGGGGCAGGAAGCAGTGCCAGGGCAGGATCCCAAGTCTGGAATTCACAAATGTGGGATTCAGCTTTTTAATGACACCAAAAAATTCCTTCCAGCAGTGGATTCAGGCACTGTGGAGCTCAGGATCCCTCCCCTTTCTGTCTCTGCTCTCACTGGGGACTCAGACTCTCCCTGCAGGATTCACCTCCCCTCCTGTCCTGTGTGGACAAGAAAGTTTTACAAAAACTGAGAAAGAAAAACCTCAATTCTTTTGCACAAGAACCTGGGCTTGCCAATAAATATTAATCAGGAAAAGCAACAGGAAAAAGAACAGCGAGGAGAAAATAATAACAATAAAATTATCTTCCCGAGGCTTTGGAGCCTTCAGCTCTTATTTTCTTTTTTCCAGACCCGTCTCTAATCCTCCCACTGCCTCCCCAAAAGAGCTTCCCTAACCTGTGCAAGGTTGATAGCCGGCCTCTTTTGTCCTGAATTTATCTTTATAGGAGTCCCATTGCAGGCCTAGAAATTAATAACAGCCCAATCCCTGTTCCTCTCCTGAGTGAATTGGATGTATTTTCATGCTGCTCATCCCCAAAGATCTGGACTGGCGCTTTCCCCTCTCCCTCCAGAGGAGATTTAAATCTCTCAGCCACATCCTGGGAAGCAAGTTATCATTTTGAGGGCTTTGTTGTGAGACTCAGACCTCGCTGCTCTAATTATGTGTTGGGCAAAAGCACGGGAGATGTTTATCTCTTCCATCGGCTGTCTTGTAAAATCAGAAATCTGAAACAGCCCGGTGGAGGCTGATAAGCCAAAGGGAAAAAAACCCAACCCTGATAGCAGAGACAAATAGGCCAGAGCCATTTTAATGGGGGCTTTTGGCAAATATTGAGAAAAAGGAGCCACTTGGAGATATCTCAGAAATTGTTGTCTTTAAATTGAGTTACATTCGCTGTGTTTGCAATGGATGGAGCATTCCTGCAGCTCCTTAAATGGGACAAAACCAGAAATCTCCTGGAACGTTCCAGGCGTTGTACAGCACGCGGAGCTGATCCTTGCACCCCCTTTTAGCCATCAACCTGTAAGGCTGAAAATTAATTAGCCAGGTCTGCTAATTAACATCCTAATGTGATTGATATCTCCTTTGGATGACTTCAATCTGACAGCGTTTCATTTCAGGCTGTGCCCAGGTCTCCGTGCCAGCAGCTGTGTCACTTATCCAGAATTAAACCCTTTTTTACAGCATTTCTAGTAAAAGAAACAACTCCAACCCAGCAAAAACCATCCAGGGTGCTGCAACTGGGTGGGTGGGAAACAAGGAAAAAGTCTCACCTGGCAGCTGGGAGAGGAATCCTCCATGAATTCCCCATTTTCAGGGTGTTCTCCATCAAAGGCTGCACATTTCATGCCTTTCTTTGCCTGCTCAGGGTGTGGATCTGTGGAAATCTCCTCCCAGGATCCCCAGCTTTGAGAAATCCTCCATCAGCAGCCGGAAAGGCCCTTTCCCCCAGCAATCTGTCTTGAATGCACCTCAATTTCTTCTCCCAGTCTGCTGCTTCATCTTGAGCTAAAAATTGCAAGGAAAGAAAAAAAAATAATCAACGTTTTAGTGAAAAAAACCCGCAAACCTCAATTAATTTCCATATCTACTAGCAAAGAGTTTTTCCTCGAGGCACGGCCCACGAAGATCTGTAAATCTCAAATTGTGTTTTGGCTCGAGATGGATTTTCTAAGTCAAACTCCACAAATGAGCAATTAAGATGTGGCCCCGTCTTGAGGAATTTCTTGATTTATTTTTTTATTCCAGTTAAACATTTTTAAACTTTGGGTTGTGCTCTGCCCTTCCAAACAATCCCCAATAAAGGCAGGGAGGGGGGAAAATCCCCTTTTTACCTGCAGGAAGCACCTGATGAGCAGTGAAGTTGTACACACGACATCACTCGTGGTGTGGACCATGAGGAGAAAAGTTGGAAAATCCCTCAGAACTGGGGGTTTTTGTCACTGTCCTCGTGGCATTGCCCTGAACCCCCCAGGGACACCTGAGGATGATGCTGTCCATTCCCTGGGGCTGCTGGGGGACCCCAAAGTCTGGCAGCTCTGGGGAAAATCCATTCTTGCAGCTTTTCCCTGTGCTTCAGGCAGTGTAATCCCAAAAAACCTCGGGAATAAAGGGAAACCCCACTACCCTTAAAAACCCCGACAAAACCCCACCCTCAGCCAGGCCAGGTTGTCACAGAGCCACAAAATACCTGGAGTTGGAAGGATCCCCAGCTCCTGGAATTCCTCGGTGGTGGAAGCTTCACCAGCACAATCCCCACCCCCGGAGCTTCTCCAGGCTGTGCCAAGAATTCCAGCGGTGCTGGGAAGCTCCGGGCTCACCCTGGGCTGGCTGTGGGACACCAGTGCCACCAGCAGCACGTCCCAGTTGGGTGCCAGCACCTGCAGAGTCGCCAAACCCAGAAATTCCAGCTTCCCACAGCGGGAATCTATGAGCTGGAAACCCTGATGAACGACAAAATCCCCATGCCCGGCATTTCCCCGGGCACAACACCCCTTAAACCACACCCCAGCACCGGGATTAAACGGGAATAATTAACGGAGCGACATAATTGGGGCACGGCCGACCCCAAACCAGCAGAGCAGCACAAACACAGCTGAGGGCAGCTCTCAGAGCTGGGCCACTCCTGAAGCATCACGGACTCACGGATCCACCAGGGCTGGCAAAGAGCTCCGAGATTGAGCCCAATTTTAATGTTCCCCAAATCCCAGTGCCACCCACACCCCTTGGACACCCCCAGGGATGGGCACTGCCAGGGATGGGCACTCCCCACTGCCCCGGGCAGCTGTGCCAGGGCCTGACCCCCTTCCCATGAGGAAATTGTTCCCCAAATCCCACGGGAGAAAAACCCAGGAGGTGTCAGGGGAATGAGCAGAGGGGAATTTTCTTTTCCCAGTCCACTAAACCTAAACCTAACGCCAAAATGGGTGCAGCCACCCAGGGTGGTACCAAGCAAACAGAAATCCAAATTTGCTGAAAGAATTCTCCTTTCCCACCTCAGCTTCCCACAGTCCCGTCCCTATTTAGCACCAGCAAATTGGACATGATGTAATTAACCCAGAATATTCTTTATTTTCCTATTGCAAGCAGAAAATTCTGGTAAATAATTACGGGCTGCTTACAGAATTTCTGTAGATAAGACAAAGCCCCTTTTTCGTTTGATAAGATTTTAGAGCTGTGCGGGCTTTGTAAATCACTTTTCCCGTGGTTTCGCCGTAATGGGCCGTGCAGATAAAGGATTTTTGTGGGAATGTGAACGCTTCCAGATGTTTCCCATATTTTCCTCATCGATTTATACATAATCTTCACGTGAGCGTGCACAGGGAGTTCATGCAAGTTAAGCACAAAAGGCACTAATGCACGGAGGGAGGGATTGGGAAAGGGAAAATGTGGAGTTTTATACCAGTTTTAAATGCAAATGATGATTGGAGTGACTATATGCAGGCAGAAATGCTGCTAGGTGTGAAAGTTTGGGTTATTTCTGATATTGTGCCCGGAGAATTCAAATCTATAAAACTAATAAACGGATTGGAGTCGTGCCAGTTTCAAGAGATGCACTCCAAAGTGAGCCTGGGAATACTCGCTACCCAACTGGAAGATTCAAAAATTTGCTGAAAGATTTGCCTGGATTCCAAGGTTTCCTAAAGGATGGCAAAGATTTTTTTTTTTTGGAGAAACAATCAAAAATTTAATCCAAAAAATCAAAAAACAGAGAGTCCCTCAAAGCCCAAATGTGTTAATAGACAAATAATTTTGGATGACACAAAGCCTCTTTAGTCCATGGATATTTGAGTTGAGAGGTTGAAAAAAGCCATTAATAGGATGATATTTCCATTTTTTTATTGCTAGAAATGCAATTAACAAATCCTAACACCAAGCACAACACTTTGGAGGAAGGGAATTTCCAAGAAAAATACCAACACCAGGCCCTGTGCAGGAAAACAGCATGGAAACCCTTTTGAGAGCAGGCAGCTGCAAAAAAAAAATCTGTTTTTTGATATAATTTCCACAAAAATGTCCACAGTTTGTAAGGCTGGTCCTGTACCTGGTGTGAGATTGATGAATCAAACATATTATGAAGAATATATAATTTTTTTCACATTTTACCTGGATGAAGATAAAACCTGTTATTCTTTTTCATGGGGGTTGGTGGGTGGGACCAGAATCATCCCAATCGCCCCAGCCAGGCTTTGGCAGCTTCTCCTCAGACAAATAAACCCCCCGGGAATCTCCTTTCCCTCTTCCTGCTTTACACACAAAATCTGATTTCTGGGATTGATGCAAAATGTGCACCCATCATGCCCAAAATATTGTGGAGGAAATTGAGGCAAATTCCCGAATTCTTGATCTTGGATAACTTTTGCAGGAGGAACAAAACATCCTCCGTGTCACTCATCCAACGAAAGCCAAGGAAATATTTAAACCCAGCATCTGCAGTGTTTTCCTCCTGAAATCATCCGGCCTTTAAGGGGGAAACTGCCAACATCTTCAGCGAAAATAGAATTCCATGGTAAAAATGAAATAATTTAGAAGATGCGACTGATTTTTCAGCAGGGATTTCATGTTTTTCTTTCCTTGGTGGCACTGGGATGTTGTTCCTGTAGGAACAGGACTGAAGAGGATGCTTTTTGCTTGTCCCTGGTGCAGGTGTTTCCTCTCTCTCCTTTTTTAGCTGGTTAATAATTGTTGTCTCTCAAAGATGACCAAAATTCTCTCTCGTGAGTAAAACTAAGGTGAGGACGGAGTGGAGTGAGGGTTGTTTGCTCAGGTGAGGAGATTTTACAGTTCTTTCTTTCTTTCTGAACTTCGGGGAAGGAGCAGAACACTCCTCCTTCAAGCTTGGCTGCGTTTGAAATTATCTCTCGTCACGCTTGCTCCGGCTCTGCGTCCTCGCGGGCTCCTCTTTGTAACATCTTCATTTTCGGGTGGATTTTGGAGTCTGTTCCATGCAAACGCAGCAGATTCTAATTGCCTTTGGTGCCCAGCAAATCCCCCTCTCAAAGGCTGGAAAACACTCATGGAAAAATGGGATTTTTCCGCAGGAGGAGCTGGCAGAGGGGAGGGAATGCTGGAGCACCTCTGGTGGGTGGGAGAGCAAAGCCCGATCCCTGGAACGCCCAGAGAAAGGAGCAGGAGGAGGCAACCAGGAGGTGCTGCCAGAAGCAGGGCAGAGATGAGGAAAGCTGGGATTTGAGGGATTTCTGACTTCAAAATTCTTTTGGAGTAAAATAACCAAGGTGAGGAAGTGGCGTGGCTGAGATGAACCTTCCTTCTCCCCCGCTGCCTCGTTGCGGGCGGAATCGAGGCGGAATTGTGGCAGACCTTTGAACGCTCAGCCGCTCGCAAGGCGCCCGCTTCGTTTCCAATTGTTGGCCAGCAAATTAAAGTGGGATTAGGCGGGCTCTGCCTGGGATGAAATGGGTTTCCCTTCAATCCCTTCGCGTGTTTCCTTCACTCGGAGCTTGGCTGCGCTGGACATGCACACATCCTCTCCATATCTCACTCCCCTGCCTTTCAGAGCTGACTTTACCTATTTTTCATATTCATTTCTCAGTACCACTCCTGAGTCCATCTGGGTATTTAACTCTCCTCAGCCAGTGTCCCGGGGTGGTTTTCTGCTCTGGATTTCCCCATCATCTGCCCATGCCCAGGAATGGCTCCTGTAGCCTTGAGCTGGCACGGAGAAGTAGCCAGGGAAGCACTGGCACGGTTTGTTTTTATCTCTTTGAGATAAAGCACAAGGTTTTTTTTTTTTTTTTTTTTTTTTTTTTTTTTTTTTCCTTTTTTTTATTTCCCCATTAGTCTGTCTGGCTGTGAGTCAGGACAGAGGGGGTTTTTTTCCTTCTCACTGGAATTGCAGTTTTTTGGGGTTTTTCCCTCTTTTTGGACTGTTCCGCTTGTTTGTTTCCCATCTGGACAATCAGCCCATCTCTGGGGTAGACAGTGACAGGACCCTCGCCAGGAGCTGCCGGGCCAAACCTTCAGGAGGAGCTAAACCAGAGAAAGGAGAGACTCTAAATCCCCCATCTTTCTCCACAGCAGAGAAGGTTTATTATCTAAAATTATTCATAATATTATTCATATTTTTCCTTATACCTGCATACACCTTACTTATTAAATAAACCATTTTTTTTCACTTCCCTCCAAAAAAATTTTCACTTCAAACCTTAACTAAAAAGAAAAATTAAATTCTACCTTTTAAAAAAAATACACCCTTTCAAAATCTCCTCCCAAAACTTATCTCAAACCAAAACAGCAGGTAAGATATTGTCTTATTAAAAGATACGTGGCCACCATCCCGCCCATAACTTAATTTACTTCTGTCTGAGGGCTGTTTAGGATTCATTTATTGCTTCTGTCATTTTTTTCCAAAGGGAAAAGCCTCAAGTACACAAGGTGCTGTCAGATTGAGCTACTGAGGCAAAGCATGGAATGGGAATGTTGGAAGAACCTCGGCTGGGCACTGTAAGACTCCCTTGAAGGTACTTGGCCACTGTCAGGAAAGCAAAAATTAATTGGTAAGAGGACAACAAGCCCTGGGATGGTTTTGTGCTGCCTCCCAGCAGCTCTGGCTCCGTGTCCAGAACCCTGGGACCTGGAGGAGGGAAGATTTTCCTGGAAAAACCCTTCCTCATCACTGCTGCTCCTCACTGGAGAGGAAGGAAGGTCTCAGCGAGCCTTCGGGGGCAGCAGAGCCTAAGGACGGCCCCAAACGCGGCTCTCCCGCCCCTTCCTCCCCCAGGAGCTGTTCCCAGCCTGTGCCAAACCCCATCCATCAGCCACGGGAACAGATCAGCGGTCCTGAGCCTTCTCCACCTCCAGGGACATCTCCAGAGAGACAGAGCTCCTCCTTCTCCTCCCAACAGCTCCTCCGAAGCCTCATTTCCACCGCCATCTTCCAAGCCAGGGCTCTGAACAACATTTTCAGAGGATTGGATGTAGGATCGGCCGCGGCTGCCGCGATGAGGGGCGCGCGGGCGATCGTTATCGCGCAGATTTCGTTAATTTCCTGCATATATTTAGCTGGTGACCTATATTTCCCCAACATATGCAATGTGACACATGCCAGCAGGAATCAGGCGTGTCGCCGTGACGAGATGAGGAACGCGACACACACCATTAACACGTGTCAGAACCCATCACCGTCCTCCTGCCTTGCGGCTGCCCCGGCGCTTCCAAAACCAGGACACCCAGCGCCTTGAAAACCATGGAATTCAGCTGGCACACCTTGAATTTTGTCTTTTAAGGGCTCCTGGCTACGTCCTGTGTCCTTATTCCGTATTCCTGCTTGGCTGCCATAACGTGGAGTCATTCCTGAAATAATAGTCGGAGAAGTGGCAGCAGAGGAGCACGTTCCTGGGAGCACTCGGCCCATTCCACTGGGATTAATGGAGATTAAAGTGCAAAATCAGCTGATAATGCAATGCCTGGCATCCCCCAGCCCTAAATCAGAAGCAGAAAACGTAGCAGTCTTGTTTTCCCTTTCACGCAGTCTTCTGAGCAGTCTTGAACTTGGCTTTTCTTCCCCAGAAAAGCAGGTGATCCAATTTCTCACTTTCTCCCTTCTCACCACAAAGTAATTAATTAAAATTAAATTCCTGGAAGTGTTAAAGGGGTTGCGGCAACAACATGTGTTAATATCTCCGGTGCTATCAGAGTCATCTCCGCTTTAAAGAGGCTCTTTGTTAGCAGGAGAAAGTGGATAAAAAGCACTTTCAAGCCGAAGCAGCTCGTTTGGAAGGGCTTTGTTATCTGGGTATTAGAGAAACCACCTTAATGATCACTCAAACACGGGTTTATCAAGGAATAACGCTGTAGAGATAGCTGGTGTTGTTATTAGGGGAATAATAACGCGTCAAGGGTCACGTGAGGATGTGCAGGGGGCACCTCAGAGCCTGCCCAGCCAGGCAGGGGACACGGGGGACACACACACAGGCAGAGCGCTGCCCACTGTGACACTCGGACCTGCTGAGGATGTTCTGACCCCCTCCTTCTGCCCTGTCCTCTCCCATTTTCCACCTTCAAAAATCCTTTTTTTTTCTGGACTCACGACCTGAAGTTATTTTTCCTCTTTCCAAACTCCGGGGAGGGAGGACCAAGGTTGCAAAGCTCCTCAAGGTTGCTGGTTTAGGAATGCTGCAAAAATCAGGTCTATCCCCGAGCAGGGGACAGGCAGAGCACTGCCAACTGTGACACTCGGACCTGCTGAGGATGTTCTGACCCCTCCTTCTGCCCTGTCCTCTCCCATTTTCCACCTTCAGAAATCTTTTTTTTTTCTGGACTTGTGACCCAAAGTTATTTTTCCTCTTTCCAAACTCCGGGGAGGGAATGACGATGTTGCAAAGCTCCTCAAGGTCACTGGTTTCGGAACACTGTGAAAATCAGCTCCATCCTCGAGCAGGGGACACGCAGAGAACTGCCCAGCTTGGCACTGGGACCTGCTGAGGATGTTCTGACCCCTCCTTCTGCCCTGTCCTCTCCCATTTTCCACCTTCAGAAATCTTTTTTTTTTCTGGACTTGTGACCCAAAGTTATTTTTCCTCTTTCCAAACTCTGGGGAGGGAAACACGAGGTTGCAAAGCTCCTTGAGGTCACTGGTTTAGGAATGGTGTGAAAATCAGCTCCATCCTCGGGCAGGGGAGGTTCTGGAATTCCCTTGGGATGCCAGGGAAGGGCTGCACACGTGGGGCTCTGTGCAGGAAGTGGCCGAATGAGCGAGCATTGGTCGTGCCGAGCTCCTGGGCCACAGGGAGAGGAATCTTCAAACCTTTTTCAACGTCAAGTCACTTCCAGCCTTTCCAGTGTCGCGGCATCTTCGGAACCATCCTGCAGCACCGCCGACCCCACATCTCATGCTCTTTTTACCCCTGGTGAGTGCCAGGCATGGATTCCTCAGCGCACACAAACTGATTTCTGTCTGTCCTCAACCCCACCTGAGCGTCCGCGTTTTCCGTGCGCGCTAAAAACGCGTCCCAGAAACCCCCAGAACAAAAAACGCTCCCAACGCCCTCGCTTGCTGGGAAAGTCTGAATCTCTCCTGGAGTTTTGGTCTTTCCCCCACTGCTTTGTTCTCCCATCAGCATCCCCGGCTGCCCACGGAGAGGGGAACGCAGGCAGGATGTGCCTGTCAAGCTGGAAAAGCTGTGATTAAAAATTATGTTGCTCGTTAGTCATCGCAAATCAAGCTGAGAACAATGCTCTCGCCGGCCAATTTGTAAACAAACAGCCTGTTCAACCTGGCTTCTCTTTCAGGGAGAGAGCAGGAGAGCAGCTCATAAATAAATAACTCCCTAATTCTGCGGGAGACACAGGCTCAGGGCAGCTCGCTGGGTGAATAAATATTCCATAATTTCATTTTTTCTGCAAAATTGCCTCCTACAAATTCGGGCTTCAGATACCCTTAATGCCAATAATGATGCATAAATATTTGATGCGGGCGAGCGCGGGGTGTGTGTGTGTCTGGGTGTGATCTGTGCCTGTTCTCGTGTGGACAGAGAATTATCATGAAAAGTAACAAATTAGCACCCTGAGAATACTGCCAAGAACATCACACGGGTGAAAAAAACCCCTCCACCTCGAGACAGATGAATGAGTACTCACGAATGGAAGAGGAAAAATGTGAAAAAGTGTCAGTGTGACAAAAAAAAGACATTTCCAGTATAATTCCTGCATATTTTCTCCTCCACAAACATCACCTCGGCTCTCTTGGGCACCTGCAGGTTTAGAAAAGGCTTTGAATCAGTCACAGAACTCCCTCCCGTGCGTGAATTAACATTCCTGGCCATGGAGCAGGCCGAGCTCAGGCACCAGGGAAGGAACATGTCCTCAGATTTCCAGCAGAGTTCAAAGCAGTGGCACAGAACCGCAGCCATTCCTGCCCCCAGTTCCCTGGGAGGAGCTGATTCCAGCGGAACAGAACACAGAATCCATTTTTTGTGGTGTTTCTGGGGTGCTGAATGAACTGAGCGAGTGCCAGGCGGGCAGGGCTCTGTCCCCACCCTGCCACCATCCCCGTGAGCGGATCTGGGTCCTGTCAAGGGATCCCTGAACTCACAGAGCAGCTGATTTCCAGCTGGAATCACAGCTCTGGATCTGGTTCAGAGCACAGGAATCACCAAGTGGCTGATCTCCCCCATGTCCTGTCCTGTCTGAGGTGGAAACCAGAAAAAAACCTGGGAAAACTCGCTGCCAGCATCTCCAGCACGAGCTCCCATGGGAATACCCTCTTCTCCCTGGTCAGCAGCCAGAAGCAGGAAAGTTTTTACACCAGGACTGATCCTATTTGAGTCATTCCCATGGAGAACTCTGTCAGAACCTTGAGTGAACATTCTGGAAGGATTCAGTGACAGGGACACAGGGGTGGTGGCACGGGACAGAGGGAGAGGGGACACAGCTCCAGCCTGAGCACTGCGAGAATATTGATTTCCTTTCCTGTTTCCTGATCTTTTAGGAGCAATAAGAGCTCTGTGTTCTATAAATAATAAGTGAATGTGACGAAGGTGGAAGGCACCTTACAGACCATCAGGTTGCCAATTCCAACAGACTTTCCAAACCCTTTCCAAATTTACTGGTCAAACAAAAATTCACCCTAATTCTACCAAATTCCGTCCTCTAAATCCTCTGCAAATCTGAAGTAACTCAAATTGCAAAACTGCGAACTTACCCAGCTCCTTGGAGCAATTTCTTGGGCTGATTTGTAATGCTTTTGCCATTTTCATTAGTTGCGTGATACAAATAGTTAATGCAATCTGCAAAAATAAAGGAAATGTAGGAAATACATGCAGGCCATAACAGAATTTCAGAAAATTAAGGCTGCACTACCAAGTGCGAAATCAAGGTAACCTGAAATTCAACTTCTATCCTTCAAAGTACTCCCAGTTCCTCCAAATTCACAAATTTGGAAGTTTCGTATTCGAGCATTTAGCTAATTAATGAAAATATTGAGTACTACTCCTACAGAATCCCTCTTGATGTATCCTTCTCCTTTTCCTAAGGAAACATGGATTCTTTGTTTGTCTAATCAGCTTTGAGGCCAATTCACGTTTCACCGGATAATTCTTTCTAAAAACTTAATAAATATCAAATGACTAAATTATAGGAAAGGCCGAGAAAGGGGAAAATTACAGCAAGTAGAAGTTTGCAAGATTGCTCCTGATCCCCCAAAGAGCCACTCCTTTGCTGAATTACAGTCTCAAAATGATTGCTGGGGTGCTTTAAGTCCATACTGAAATAATTTGAGAGATTAGCCCGGCATTAAGACTCGAGTATTCTGAGAATATTGCCTAAAATCCCGGGCCAAATCCTCCGTGAAAATATCATAAATAGCAAGGGCTGTAAACCAGTGATTTCAATAATGGTAAGTGCCGTTAATTACAGCAGCAAATCTTCCTTCATCAGCTGCATTCTCCCGGTGCTGAAGGGCGGAATGTGTTATTTTGAGGGTAAAACTCCACTGCTTCCCTAAATAGCAGTGGAGGAGGGATGAGCTGAGGGTGCTGATAAGCTCCTCGTTAAAACAAATGTATTGATGATAGCATTGTCTGCACTGTATAGACAGCTGGGGGATGGATAATTTAAACACTTCTCCCTTCACCAACCTGACAACCGAACAAACACAATTGATTCGTGCGTGGCAATATTCATCCTGTTAGCTGGGATATACATCCCAAATTGAAGGCGCCAATCAAATCAAATGAATGCCGTTTTCATACGGCGCCGCGCCGCCTTTTATTAAACCCGGGGAAAAGGGGTAAAAAAAATAAAAATCAAAAAATCAATCACTATTTTTGGCTCCAGCTCCGACGAGAGCGCGACTGCCGCGAGTTCCGTGGCAATAAATATACATGTTTGTTTTAGTCGCGCTAGAAAATGACTCGGACTACCTTTGATCTTTTTAATGTGGGAGAAAATCAGCTATTTATGCTGGCGGAGTCTATAAACACTTTAAGCAAATAGTTTCCCTGATGTATAGGTGCGGGAGATGGTGCTGATTCTCACTTACGCCAATTTTACGCTCTGTTGGTTTCGTTGAGAGTTACTCTTGATTTACACCGGAGCAGGAGAAGCTGGAGCAGCCCCATATTTCAGCTGCTGTCTCTCACCCGCTGATCTGCAGCTCCCGGATTGCCGGGTGAATAACGTGGAGCCCAACGTGGCGGGTTCTGCCTGCGCTTTTGTCGTAATTTACTCCGGAACCTTGGGAATAAAAACAGAAATCTGTCATAAACAAAGCGCTCATTCCCTCCGTCTGGAGCCGTGGCGGTGCCGGGCCCTGCTCGCCGTGTAAAACACGCTCGGAGGCATTTTCTCCTTCAAAAAGGATGCACAGATGCTGTTAAAAATCAGTTTAAGGTTCCCAGAGGCTGCTCGGAGGGGAAGGTGTGATGTGGAAGCCTCAGGCATGGCTTGGCCCTGGTGGGCATCGGCTCCTGCACTCACAGCAACCCCCAGGAGCAGGAAAATGGGAAAGAGGGAACTTCTTGAGGAATAAAGATCTCTGCTTTGCAAGGACCACGCTGGGATTCGTCTCGTCTCACCTGGTCGGTCAGAACCACCTTTTTCACATGAAACAGAAAGCGTTGGGCAAGGTGAGCAGGCTGTGGAGGGATCCTTCTGCCTAGGAAAACCTTGTGAGGTGGAAACACCTCCTGAGTCTGGAAAAACCTTCTGACTGTGGAAAAACCCCTTTGGTGGGGTCTGAGGGCACTGGCTCTGTCCAGCTGGAGAGATTGAGGGGAGACTCAGGGCAGTTACAGCTTCTCGTGAGAGAAAGTGCAGGGACAGGCCCCGATCTCCGCTCTGGGGTGCCCAGGGACAGAGGGAGTCGCTGGAGCTGTCTCCAGGGAGGTTTGGGTTGGATTTTAGGGAAAGGTTCTTCCCCCGGAGGGTGCTGGGCACTGCCCAGGCTCCCCAGGGAATGGTCCCGGCCCCACAGAGCTCCAGGAGCGTTTGGACACCACTCCAGGGATGCCCAGGGTGGGATTGTTGGGGTCTGTGCAGGGCCAGGGGGTTGAATCCATGATCCCTGTGGGTCCCTTCCAGCTCAGGAGATTCTGGGATTTAACCCTGAGATCTGACACAGTGATACAGTTACAGACCCTCCAGATTTGTGTGAAATGCTGTGTTTGGAGAGAAAGGCAAAACCTTCTCTTTATCACAACAAATTAACAGAGCTGTTGATATGTCCTAATCCAGGAATCCTCTGCACACCTCAGTGAGCTCTGGGATTGCTCTGAGCAGCCGAGAGGGGAGGGAGATGCTGCACAATCCCACACCCCAAACACTGCCTGAGAGCACAATCCCACACCCCAAACACTGCCTGAGAGCACAGTTCCACACCCCAAACCCTGCCTGAAAGCACAATCCTATACCCCAAACACTGCCTGAGAGCACAGTCCCACACCCCAAACACTGCCTGAGAGCACAATCCCACACCCCAAACACTGCCTGAGAGCACAATCCCACACCCCAAACACTGCCTGAGAGCACAGTCCCACACCCCAAACACTGCCTGAGAGCACAGTCCCACACCCCAAACACTGCCTGAGAGCACAGTCCCATACCCCAAATCCTGCCTGAGAGCTTTTCCTGCTGCTCCATTCTTCAAACCCAAGGGATTGTCCCTTTTCTGTCCTTCCTGGTACCGGCCACCTCGGGGAGGAGAGGAACAAACAGCTCAGAGGACACGAGGGGCAGCCCTTCCCTGCCAGCCCATCCATCACCCCGGCCGTTTGGGAGATGCTCGATTAGGGTTTTCTCTGCCTGTGATCACCCAAATCCCTCACACCCACGCTGGCCAGCCCTGGGGTGAGCGGGGTGAGGGCACAGGGCTGGCTCGTGTCACCCTGATCTGTGGGGGACACCGGAGGGGACGCCGGGCGGTAATGGGGACATTTATCAGGTGTTCTGGTGGGGAACAGCTCCCCAGAGACTCCTGAGCAATGTTCAGAGGCAGGCACAGAAAATGGGTTTTTGTCCAGGGAGCAGCGAGGAGCTCCTGATCTGGGGAAATCCAGGCTGGGAGTGGGATCCTGGTGAATTCTTGCGAGCCCTGCCTTGCCTTCCAGAAGGTTCCACAGCTCCCTGCTCCACAGGATGCATCCCAGTCCCTGTCAAAGTCACCCT
Source organism: Pomatostomus ruficeps (assembly GCA_013400735.1). Lineage (NCBI taxonomy): Eukaryota > Metazoa > Chordata > Aves > Passeriformes > Timaliidae > Pomatostomus > Pomatostomus ruficeps. The sequence goes on from VYZT01010681.1 coordinate 18,532, forward strand.
CCCTCTGGCACATCTGCACCATCCTGCTGAGCTCCTGCAAGCCCTGCCTCACCTTCCAGAAGGTTCCACAGCTCCTGGCTCCATCCAGCCCCGCAGGATCCCTCCCAGGCCCTGCCAAAGCCACCCTTTCAGCCTCCTCCTCCCTGCCAGCACATCCAAAATCCCTTTCCCCAGGGATTTTTCCCCAAATCATCCATGGATGCCTCCCTCCCCTCTGTGTCCCCAAAGGGGCATCCACGAGGGCACCAGCCAGCAGCTCTGCCCTTCCTCCACACCCAGAGGGATCTTTTTTTTCCCCTGTAAAACACAGAATCCGCAGCATTTCGTGGTAAACTGTGAGCGACACAGCCAGCTCAGCCAGCCCTCCCAGCTCCATATGGCCGCTGTCAAAAATAGCTCCTGAAAATGACATCACAATGAGCAGCACTGGGTGCCTTCACCGCGATAAATAATTAAACCTTTGTGTGAAGATGGTGCTGTAAATACATGTATATGTCCCCTTCATTTTTGTGGGGTTTGTGTGTATAAGTCCCTATAAGAAAACAGCAAAAAACCCAAATGCACAGTGGAGAATTTCACCGATTTTATCAATCTACAATGACATTTCTAACTCGAAACCTGGTCTTGCTGTGGTGTAAATAAGGAAGAACAGATTTAAGGCACTGGCAGGCTTCAAAGACAACTCCTTCCTCGCTCTGCCACAGAAATATCTGGGAGGAAGATCAAGGAGGAACACAAGGAAAAAGGAAAAAAAAGACATTTTAACAGGGAAACCCATTAAGCAAGACAATATTTCCATTCTCAAGCTGTGGGATCTCTGTCAGTGGGGATTTCTAAGGACAGGGATGACGTGGTCGATCCTATCTCTGGGATATGAAATAAATGGGGTTTTGGGACCCCTCTTCCTGCATTTTTAGGGATTTTGATGAAATATCTCAGCCATAATTCCGAGACTCTTTGAAGGAACACTTTTTCCTTCTTATTTCAGGGCATTTAATCCCCCGTGGGGATGATAAACCTGTTGACATCTCAAAACATAAAGAATTGCTGTGGGACGGGTTTTTTTTCCTTATCCATCTGTGTCTCGCCTGCTGGGTTTTCATCTCCAAAAAGTCAGTTTGGACCAAAATAGCTTAAGTGATAAAAAAAGCTAATGTGGTCTTTTAATCTCCATTTTTCAGTATTTCTGAAAACAAACAGGAAAGCTCTTGGAGAAGTTTCCTGGGTGAGATCAGGAGAAGTTTTTGCACACAGAACTCCGGGATGTTATTTTGTGGATTAGGAGGGAAGGAGCTCAGCTCTGGGACAGAATTCAAACACTAAACCTACATTTTGAGGAGGAAAAACCCCTAAAAACAGACCAGGAGCGATGAGCTCATCCCAGCTGAGCATGACTTTTATTTCCATGCGTAAGGAGGGAACGCTTTTCCTCTTGGCACCTTTTCCACGGTATCTGTGGCGGGGAATCCTGCTCGGAGGAGCTGCCTGCAAAGGGCCAACACCGCGGAGCAGAACTGTGATTCCTGACACTGCAGCAGCTTCACAGGGGTGGAAAAATGAGTTAGGAATGAGGCTGAGAGCTGGATGTGTGCACAGCGGGCGAGAGAGTGCCACGGGAAGGGTTTCTGCACAATTAATGCATTTTTGGGCTGATTTACCCATGGAATGGGCACAGCCAGGGAAGCAACGAATCCAGGGGAATAAGGTGAAGAAAAAGTCCTGAAATTCAAACAAAATAAGCAGAAATATTATAAAATCTCAGATTGGTGTGGGTTGGAGGGGTCTGAAGGATCATCCCGTGCCATGGGACACCTTTCACTGCTCCAAACCCCAGCCTGGCCTTGGACACCTCCAGGGGCAGCCACAGCTCCTCTGGGAATTTGATCCCAACTCCTCCCCACCCTCACAGGGCACAACTCCTTCTTAACATCCAACCTAAATCACCCCTCTTTCTGTTTAATATTGAATTGAAAACATTTCTACTTCAACCTCAAGAAATCACCCTTTTTTCCCGCTGAAAACCACAAAATGAGCAGCCAGGTTTATCCCCCAGCACCACTGTTCAGAGCAGGATTTTTCCAGCTTTACCCCTGGAATAAACAGATCGCTGGCACTGAAATATCCACGCTCTCTCCGAGCTAAACGCTCCATGGAGCTTTTTATTTCCGTCTTTATCACAGGGATGCATTTCTTCCTATCAAACTCGTGCTGAATCCTCGGCAGGAGGCCTTATTGCCGGCACTGCTATCCGGGCTAATAGCATATTTCATAACTACTCATAAGAGGAAATGTATTTTTTTCCACGGAAAAGAAAAAGTGGAATATTCGGAAATAGCTGGGAAACCTCTGAAACTCAGCTACCACGGGGAGAGAAGTGGTTGCAGACGAAAAGTTGTGCGTTGACAGTTTGCACACAAGTAAAAGGTGCAGCAGGAAATGGACAGTGAGGCAGAATTCACTGCCAGGCCTCGATTTTTCACCACAAGGACAACCCAAAAGATCAGGAGCCCAGAGGGGAATTAGCTCATCAGTGCTGGGGTTTGTTTGCTCTCTGTGATTGTTTCACGAAGCCTGGGTGGTAATTGGGAAAGTCTTTTTTGAAGGACGGTGTGAAGAAGATTTCTGGGACAGTGCAGGCTGGGAAAGGATGATTGGTTTTAATTTGTGTAACCCAGCACTGGGGAATTCCTGCTACTTCCTGTTAATTCCCTGTGGAATTCCTGTTACCTCAACTTCGTCCCATCAGGGCCTGGCACCAAGGGATCAGTGGGGTGGGGGTTAATGCTGGAAAATCAGAGCATTTCCCTTTTTCAGGGCTGCTTTTGAGGTTCTGCAGCCAGGCTGAGAGAGCTGGGGGGGTCACCTGGAAAAGAGAAACTCCAGAGAGAGCTCAGAGCCCCTTCCAGGGCCTAAAGCGGCTCCAGGAGAGCTGGAGAGGGACTGGGGACAAGGAATGGAGGGACAGGACACAGGGAACGGCTTTCACTTGAAAAGAAGAAGTTTAGATGGGATATTGGGAAGGAATTATTCCCTGTGAGGGTGGCATGGCCCTGGCACAGGGTGTCCAGAGCAGCTGTGGCTGCCCCTGGATCCCTGGCAGTGCCCAGGCCAGGCTGGACGGGGCTGGGAGCACCTGGGACAGTGGGAGGTGTCCCTGCCCATGACAGGGTGGGCTTTAAGGTCCCTTCCAACCCAAACCAGTCCAGAATGTGACCAAAATTCTACTAAAATACAGATTTACAGAAACTCCACCCTCATTACGTGCATGGCCATCACTGCTTTGCTGTGGGATTCGCCTGCCCACCCCATCCTCATCCTCACAACCCGTGGCTGCTCCCTCAGCAGTTCTGCCCCTCTGCCACCTCCCCACGCCGCCTGCACATTTCCCTTCCCTCAGCTGCCTCCTCCTGGTCTGGAAACTCCTCCTCATCTGCCCAGCTCGACCTGAGGCCTGAAGGGCTTTATCTGAGCAGAAAACAGAACCATTGCAAGAAAGCTCAGCCCCAACAGCTGCCTGATCAAAAATCCATGAGCAGGAGGCTGCTGGTGGCCTTTTCCAGCTCCCTTTTTCCTGCCAAGCCTCCCTGCCCTGGTCTGATGTGACACCACAGCGTGTCACACAGCCTGTCCTGTCCCTCAGAGACCTCTCCCCAAACCCTCCCAGCCCTCAGCTCCTCCTGCCTCCCAAATTCCTGTGCCTCGGGATCAGGCAGCAGCTCAAATCTTGGTTAATCAGGGCTCTGGAGGGCCGTGACAAAATAAAAATGGGGGAAGGAGAAGTAACGACAAAGTTGAGCTCAAAGTGGGGTTTGCCTCAAGCCAGGCGCTGCCTTGTCCTCAGAGCAGGGCAGGGATTAATTTTTTTAGTGGTTCTGCTGTTTTTCCACAAATTTAAGTCTGATTTCTCTAAGGGAAACCTCCAGTGGTGAGGTGGGGGATAAAACAAAATTCAGTTTGCTGCCAGTCCCTTTATCCAGTCTCTGTGTGTCCTGCTTGTCATGCAAGGACGTGGCTGAGAACAAAAGCGGCTGTCCCACGTCCTTCTCCAACAGGCAATCGGGAAAAGGCTGAAATACCCCAAACATCCCTAAATCCACACATAAAATTCCTAAAAATGACCCTAATGCACCATGACGTAGCAGAAATGATCCTGCAGACTGCTGCTGTGCTCACCAAGATGAAAGAGAGGCTCCCAGACATCCCTCGTTTCAGGCTGGCCGGGTTTTGCACCACTTGAATCAATTTATATGATCCCAAATTTAACATTCTGCATTGCATTAATTTAGGGAACTGACACATCCCTGCGTGGAGCCGCTGGTTCTTTACAGGGCGACCGAGGCACCTGAAAATCAGAATTATTTTGTATTTCCAAATAAAAATAATCTGCGCGTTTATACCTCTTAATGACTCGATCATGTGGAGAGAAACGGAATGTGTATCCATCAGGGATTGCACGCACAGTTAATTAAGGGTGGAATAATAAATGCCCCGTTTCTCCAGGATAGGGTAAACATCCAATTAAAGGAAGACGCTGCGTACGCTTTTCCCTCTCATTAGTCAAAGCATAAAGCATTTTAACATTTGCTAAATAATTTACTTGTATTAAAATAAAGCGCGGTGCTTAAAACATTAATAGGGTGCTTTACAATGCTGTAGTCAATAAGTTGCTGGATGAGGGCGCTGTCAATAATTTATGGCCCTGCTCAGCAGGAAGAGGCTCTCAGCAGAGTAGGGCCCACCCAGGCCGAGGCCAAACCCTGCTAAAATCCCAATTAAACCCTGCAGGCAGCGGTAAAACCCCACTGGGGACGTAAAATTTAAAATCTGAGCCTGTGGGTGTTCAAACTACCTGGGAAGGACACAGTGCCCAGGGGCGGTTGGTGGCTGTCGAGCCAAAAAGCGGGTAAAAAATGGGATTGGTGTTTTTTGAACACGAAAAAAGAGGTTTTTACCCCAAAGAGAGCCCCAAATGTGGCACAGGCTGGAGCTGTGGCTGCTGAGACATCACAGCTCCAGCCAAGGGCACCCCCAGCACGGCAGGGAGGGCAGAGCCCGAGCGTGCAGGACCAGAACCTTCCACCTCCCAGGGCAGGGGCACCACCCTCAATTTTCCAGAGCCGATTTTCCAGGGTGGCTGCAGGGCCAGAAATTGGGATAATCCGGGTTGCTGCTATGCAAAGCACAGCAGGAATTGCAGCTTCAATTTGCTGCTGGGAGCCGAGGCTGGGATGTTGGAGCCGGGATCTCTGATGAGCAAACACATGTCCTGACTATCCAAGCAATCCACGGAATTCCGACTGCAGGGCATGGCCAGGGAGAGCAGAACTGGTTTGTGCACAGAAACTGAATTCAGATATTTTTCCCATGGATCTTTTTGCTACAAAGAGGAAATTTCCCTAAAATGCTTCATTATATATCTATCACTATTATAAATAAAGATTAATTTCGTAGTAAGGAATTATTAAATAAATGTTGTTTTCTATCAATTGATGCAAGGAATATCCTGCTCAAATTTTGATTTATAACTCCAAAAATACATAGAACCACAGCATCTGCCTGGGACAGCTTTTGAGGTTTTTCAAATGCTGAAATCCCTTTTCATTAAAGCTGTGACAGAAACTGAGAATCTGGCACGGTGCCTTCACTTATACATACATTAAATCATGCGTTTTGTGGCAGGATTGGTAAATTTTTTTCCTCCTTCTAGAAGTCTTGTGCAAGATCTTGCCTGAGTCACACCAAAACCCAGCTGGATGAAAAAAGAAGGCACTGAGGAACAAAATAGAGACCCCATAATCTCCAAGTTTCCAACCTCAAGGGGCAGGAACCCGCTCTCACTGTCTGCAGCTCTCCTCATCTCCCCGAGCCTCATTCCTGTGACAAGGGTGGTGGAAGCCTAAATTAAATTCGGGACCTCATTTTCAACAGAATCTCAACCTCCTGAGTAAACAATGGATGGAGGCTGCCTATTAAATCATCATGTTTTAATTAAATCCTTTGCAGCTCGTGAGTTCGTTGAACCGAGCGGGGTGATAAATGCAGGGTGATTTTACTGGGGTTGTATTTTGTGCTAAACTCACCGAGAGTGACCCCAGAGAGGTGTCACATTCCCACAAATTCCTGCGTGGGATTCTGCTGCTAACTGCACAGCTGGAACCTCACAGGGGAACCTCAGCAAAGGCAAAAAGCGGAGGTGAAGCGGGTTCTTTGCAATTAGAGATGGAGAATGTGCAAATATTTGTGGTATTTGCAAATAAATTTTAAAAAAAGGCATTTATTCTTCATGTTAATGATTCAGGCTCCACTGAAACCAAAGGGAAATCCACCCATTATCAGGGCCTTGGTGTGTTATGGAAGTAACGAAGTAAAAGAAAGAAATTCATAAAAATCATCAAGAATTGTAGGGGCAGGACAAGGGAAAATGGCTTCAGACTGAATTAAAGTAGGTTTGGATGGGATTTTGGGAAGGAATTGTTCCCTGGGAGGGAGGTGAGGCCCTGAGGGTGCCCAGAGCAGCTGTGGCTGCCCCACCTGGAACCTCACAGGGGAACTCCAGCAAAAGAAAAAAGCTGAGGTGAAGCGGGTTCTTTGCAATTAGAGATGGAGAATCTGCGAGTATTTGTGGTACTTGCAAACAAATTTAAAAAAAAAAAAAGGCATTTATTCTTCATGTTAATGATTCAGGCTCCACTGAAACCAAAGGGAAATCCACCCAGTGCTTGGAAAGGCTTTTGGATCAGGGCCTTGGTGTGTTATGGAAGTAATGAAGTAAAAGAAAGAAATTCACAAAAATCATCAAGAATTGTAGGGGCAGGACAAGGGAAAATGGTTCCAGACTGAATGAAAATAGGTTTATCTTGGATTTTATGGAGAAATTGTTCCCTGTGAGGGAGGTGAGGCCCTGAGGGTGACCAGAGCAGCTGTGGCTGCCCCTGGATCCCTGGCAGTGCCCAAGGCCAGGCTGGATGGGGCGGGGAGCAGCCTGGAATTGTGGAAGGGATAGAACAAGATCTTTAATGCCCTTTCCAACCAAACCATCCTGGAATTCAATGAAAATGAAAATTCCGAGTTCATCTTTTCTCACGAAACAGCACCAAAGTAAAACACCAACAATTTGTTTTTGTACTTAAACAATGCTGTGAGGTTTAGGGAGCCGCTTTAAAAAGAAAAAGTAGTAACTTTAAAATGACCTCCAGCAGCATCTCTGGATATCTGAGCTGCTTTATCGCAGCCCCTGCGCAGGTATCTCCCCGCAAAGCTGCGGGATCGTAAAGCCTGGCAGGAATTATGACACACTCCTCAAACATATGTCAGAGATCTGCAGCCCTGCAAACACGCTCTTTCAGACGGCGAGATCCCTCTCCTCGTAAAAGCATCTTTAAATTGTCTGCCAGGGAAAATTCATATCGGGAATAAAACCCCGGCCCCGGCCGAGCCAGCGAGGGTTTTACGCCCGATATGAGCGGCACAGAGGTTCTGTCTCTGCTTTTTCCAGCTGTTCCCAGGGGTGGACACAGCACCAGCAGCATCCTGAGCACTGAGGGGTGAACTGGAGGGACCCCGTGTCCCTCCCCGCCCCTGGATGGGCTTTGGGAAACTGGGAATCAACCAAGCACAACCCCCTGGGCTGCCACGAGTGAGCGATGCTGGAAACCACGATCTGCAGTGCCAGAGCTGATGGGTTCCTGCTTGCAGAGCCCTGATTATTCCACCCGGAGAGCGGCTTAAACAAAAGAACCAGCAGCCAAAAGAAATAGATGTGCAAAGTCCAAGAGGCAGGCTATTATTTTCAATAGAGGTGTTGTGTTTTGTGTTTTTGTTTTTTCCCCAGCATTAGCCGCAGCGAAATGAATCACGCGGAGCGACATTTTTCACGAACCCCAAACATCCTGCACTCACATAAAACTGATGTACACCGGGAGTGTGCGCCGGGCTGGAGAACGGGAACAAAGAGGGCTGCAGACACACGATTTGTCATCCTGATTTTATATAATAACGGGATATAAGCATACAAATGGGGAGGCTTGGCAGGTGAAAAGGAAAATTATCGGGAGAGGGGGATGTTGTAGCTAACTCACCAGTGGCCATATTGCCAATAGATCCTTTTGCTGTTTGACAGCTGTCTCAGGTGAGGGCTGAGGAATTGTGTTTGCTCACATCAGCCTGATCTCTCTTTTGCTTATTTAGGACTCGGCACATTCCACATAAAAACACCACTTCCAGCTCCTGACTCCCATTGAATCACCATAAAATGTCCATTTCGAGGATGTGCTTCCTGATCCTGCCGTAGTAGATGTGAGTGACAAGGTGCTCAGGGGAGCCAGATTGCACATCCAGCTTTGCAAAGGGCAGAAAAGCAGATTTTCCTACACAGAAACAATCACCGTTTAGTGGTGTTTGTTTGGGGTTTTTTTCCCCCAGCTTGCTCTCAGTATTTCTTTCCGAGATCAGGGGGTGCTCAGCACGCAGAGGAAGCCTGGGAGCTGAGAAAATCCCTTTTTATGGGATAAAAAAAAGGAGGGAAGAGCTGTGAGCAGGCACAGCAGAGCCCAGCCCCTATTCCAGGGGCAGATCCAGGGGACAGCAGGGAGGGAGGGAATGGGGAATGCTCAGGAAATCGCTGACAAATCCCTGCTGCCACTGCCGGGAAACTCCCAGCAGAGGACTGAGCTGATGCTGTGACATTACATCTGCCCAGGGCTGCGTTTCACCCCAGGTCAGCTCAGCAAACTCGGCCGGGACAGAGTTTTTAATCCCTGCCCGCAGTGCTGGGGGCACTTTGCTGCTGCTGATTTGAGGTAAGAAACTCAGAAAACAGAGAGTTGTTATTCCCTTTCGCTCCGATGAGATGGCATTTCTGGGAGCACTCTGCTCCTGCTGCGAGAGTGAAGGATCTCATGAAGTGTGAGAGCAGCTCCTGCTTTGAAATTGTGTGTAATTATGATCACATCAGAGCCGATTCTGGAAAAGTCACCAAGAGCCAACAGCAGTGAAGCTCTGACCCAGTGGTTCCCACCAGCACCAAGCCCAGGGCTCCCAGCGCCGTTTTCCTGGAATTCTGCCAGGATTCAGGTCTGGCACTGCTCCCAAAAGCAAATATCACTGTAAAAACTCCTTTATTCCATGCAGGAGTGCACAGGATTCTCCATTTCCCTGGTTCAAACCTTCCCTCACTTCCCTGAGGGACAACCCACAGTATTTTCCACAGTTCTGTGGCCAGTGAAAAATCCCATGAAATGCAATTATTTGAGGAATGTTAGGAACTCCGGACCTCAGTTATCCCTGACAAGCTCATGGTAATAAATTACATGAAATAAAATTATATGAAATTAATATTTCCAATATTTACCAGTTCCCAAGGTAAAATAAAGTTCAATGCCGTTGTAAAGTGTAGGGAAAACAAAGAAATCACAAAGAAATATTTTGGTCCCCAGTACACAGTGAAATTACCTCTTAATTCCTACAAAAATATTGTTTTGTCCATTTAGAGTCAGACACAAGGAAAAGAAATCAGTTTTGGGAGAGCTGGGACTGATGGGTGGAGGTTTTTTGGGAGGTTTTTTTTCTGGAAAATCCAGAATTAGCAACGAAAAGTCTCCGTTTCAGAGGGTGGAATACAAATCTGAGGAGAACCCCTGAGCTCCCAGAAAATTCCTGCAATATTTGTGCTTTTAGACGCTTTATTTTCCATGCAAAATTCCCCAAAATCAGGCAAAGCTTCTAAAACACACACACCAAAATAAATAAATAAATAAAATCAGCCAGGGAGTTCTCAGAAACAAGTATTGTGGGAGAGCTCATTTGGAGGGAGTTAATCCGGCCCGAAATGGAGAGCAGCGAGATATTTAATCACGGCACATCCTGGTTAATCACATTCCCAATCCTCTGGAAATTAAGCTTATACAACTTCCTTAATTTCCAGGACAGCAGAACGCTTAAGTATTTAATCTCCTTAGGATTGATATTGGACTCGGGGTTTTTTCGCGGCATTTCCTGGATGGGTGGAAATTCAGGAGGGCTCAAATTAACAAATCCTTCCTTTGTTTCCCAAACAATTTTTTTTAAATCATTTTTTTTTAGCCTCCAATTTTTAATGATTTGGTTTTTTCTACCAAATTTTAAGTCCACTGAGATTTTTTTGGGGACTTTGAGGAAATGGATTCACCACCACGATGGTTCTCATCGTGACTTAATGGATAAATTCAAACTCTGGAAAACCTCAATATTCCATAATTTTTTATATTTTCCATAAGTCTTTTTTTTTATATTTTCCATAATTTTTCCAAAAGTCTTTGCCTAAAACTCGGCTGCATTTTAAGCCCCGGGTTTATCCTGGGGAGCTTTAGGATGGACCTGAAGCTCCAAACCAAAGGATGATTTTTGAGCCCTGGATTTCCATCCTGCTGTTTGCTCCATCTCACAGAGGCCACAAAATTTTATGTAAAACGCCTCAATTTTGGTAATTTGAGCGGCTCCACGTTTAAACACGAAAATAACAGCGGCAGAATCAAGTTTTTCGAGTGAAAACGTTCACTGGTAATTACTTTTATCCCTTCTCAATCTTCCAGCCAAGAAATAATCACTCCAGGTGTCCCAGACGTGGCTCTAGCACTGAATTCTCCTCATAAACCAAGGTGATGCCTCGTCTCAAAATGTACTTTGATAATATACTATTTGAGGGGTTTTATGCCGAACAATAATTTGATTTTTCCTGAATTTATCGATGGAGCAAAGGCTGTAAATCCAGCCCGAGCTCTTTCGCTAAAGAACGCCAAATATTTCCTCCCAAAAAAAAAAAAAAAAAAAAAAAAATAAAAAGTGAAGGGGACTAAAATTGAAATAATAAATTCCGAACCCATCCAGGCGGGTGAGCGAGCAAATTCACTGGCAGATTTACAATTAAGATCCGCGCGGAGTGGAAATAATAATAATAATAATAATAATTACGAGCTCCTGGAAACGCCGTAGTCGGTTGTACCCCGGATTCAGCGGGGACAAATCACTCATCCTTAGTTCCAATAAAATCATAATTCCTGATGCCTTCAAACGCCTTCTGCGGGAGGCTGAGTTTAGCAGGTTCTTGGGGAGGATGGAGCTGTTTAAAAGCCAAAAAGGAAATGGGAAAAATTAAATTTTACAGGAGGGAAACTCCTGGAGGCATCGCCTGCGAGGGCAGAGCCAGCCCAGGCCTTGGTGCTGGGGGATTCCGCACTCCTGGAATGTTATTTTTGCCCTAAATCAGGCAAAACGGACCCAAAGAGCAGCTAAAAGGTGGCTACACCAATTAATTACACCAATTACAGGGTTTTCCTCCCCAGTGGGGCAGCAAAAACCCTCCCGCACCTCAGCAGCTGCTGCTTTATAAACTGGGGATTCTCCTCTTTGTATTTTACTGCACATTGGTGCCTCAGAACCTGCTTCAGGATGGAAATCATCGACAAACTCTATTTATTTCCTATTTTTTAGCCCTTTCCTATCAAACTTCACCTGGACATCCCCAACCCTTCAGGGTTTGCTGAGAGCTGAAGGGATTTTCCAGAGCATTGACACAAAAACTGCTGAAAATTGCCCAGAGATGCTGCTGGCCCTGGCTCTGGGTTGGGTTTCCTCCTCTGCTGGGGCTTTATCAGTCACTGAAAGGAATAATCTGTGCCTGAGACACCAAAAAAAGAGGAAATTGGTGCCTGAGTCACCAAAAAGGGAGGAAATCTGTACCTGAGCCACCAAAAATAGAAGAAATCTGCACCTGAGCCACCAAAAGAGGAGGAAATCTGTGCCTGAGCCACCAAAAAGGAGGAAATCTGCACCTGAGCTATCAAAAACCAGTAAATCTGTGCCTGAGCCAGTAAAAAAGGAGGAAATCCATGCCTGAGCCACCAAAAATAGAAGAAATCTGTGCCTGAGCCACCAAAAATAGAAGAAATCTGTGCCTGAGCCACCAAAAACGGAGTAAATCTGCTCCTGAGCCACCAAAAGAGGAGCAAATCTGTGCCTGAGTCACCAAAAACCAGTAAATCTGCACCTGAGGCAGTAAAAAAGGAGGAAATCCATGCCTGAGCCACCAAAAACAGAGCAAATCTGTACCTGAGCCACCAAAAAGGAGGAAAATTCTGCCTGAATTCCTGGCTTCCCAGGAGCTGCTGGAATGCAAACGCAGCCCTTGATCACTCCGGGAGCTGGAGGCTCCGTGACCTCTTCTCCAGCCCAGTAAGAACCAGTGCAGCCCCATTAACTCCCGGGGTTCCACCCGGCGTCGCTGGCAGCTCCATCACTCTTCGTTTGCCTCCTCTGAGAGCCCAGAGCTTCACCTCGCACCCATCCCCTGACCCATCCCAGGCTCGCACAGCGATTAAAAACCCTCCGTTCCGGGGTAAAAACCTCCCTGCGACCATCCTGCAGTCATTTCTATTGTTGTGATTTGTTTATGGCTAAAATATTCCCAACAAGTTGGCTGGATGGGGACCTAAGGGAATTTTTTTTCCTATTTTTTTGCCCTGTGTTTTCACTCGGCCCAGAGAATCTGAACAGAGTTTCAATATCAGCTTTGAAAACGCAAGTTCTGCCGTGAAAACTGAGCATGAATGTGCTTCTGGTTTTATAAATGAGGAGCTGAATTGCTCATAAATATGTCGAGCACAGGTTCAGGAGGATGCTGAGAGGATTTGTCTTTTTTTGAGGCGAGGAAATCTTCGCCAGAGTACGCAGGGCACGGATTTCACCTTGTGTCTCTCTGAATGCCCAATTAGCCTTAAAAAACCTTTCCACAAATGTATTTAATCATACAGATTGATCATAAAGGTGGTTTTTTGCATTTTCCCTTCATTATTTTGGATGAAACGTTTTTATCCAAAGCAAAACACAGGAAAACAAAAGAAATCTTCACTCGAGGAAGGAGGGCAGGAATTTCACCTTCTATCTCTGAATGCCCAGTTAACCCTAAAAAACCTTCCTTCCATAAATGTATTTAATCATACAGATTGATCACAAAGGTGGTTTTTTGCATTTTCCCTTCATTATTTTGGGTGAAACGTTTTTATCCAAAGCAAAACACAGGAAAACAAAAGAAATCTTCACTCGAGGAAGGAGGGCAGGAATTTCACCTTCTATCTCTGAATGCCCAGTTAACCCTAAAAAACCTTCCTTCCATAAATGTATTTAATCATACAGATTGATCACAAAGGTGGTTTTTTGCATTTTCCCTTCATTATTTTGGGTGAAACGTTTTTATCCAAAGCAAAACACAGGAAAACAAAAGAAATCTTCACTCGAGGAAGGAGGGCAGGAATTTCACCTCGTGTCTCTCTGAACACCCAGTTACCTTTAAAAAGTATTTAATTTCTCCAGCCAGGCTCGCTTTGCCTTTGCCCTGGGGAAAGGAATTTCAAGTTTTGGGGTTTTTTAAGGGGATGTTGCACCACTCAGTGGGGGATGAATTTAACATCTGGACAGGCTGGGAGCAGCACAGGAGATGCAGAAAAGACAAAAACCATCAAGGACCATCAACCCCAGACATTGCCCCTGGCATGGTTGGACACTTGGTCCAGAAAAAACTGAAAAAAAACTAAGAAGTGAGACCTGAATTAGCATCAGAGATGAAGGGATCCAATAAGAAAGGTGAGGGGTGACCAATAAGAAACCAAATATTAGAAAAATTGTGTCATTTAGGATCAACAAATGGGAAAGGCTTTGAGGTTCTTTTTTTGGGTTTTTTTGGTTTTGTTTTGGGGTTTTGTTGTTGTTTTGTTTTGGTTTTATTTTTTTTTGCGTATAAACCTGCAGAAAGCCTGGTGAAACCCGTGTGTGCATGAAATACTTTCCATGCCACAACCTGGCCAGAATAAAGCAATTCCCGATTCTCTACCACTTCAAACACGGAGTTAGAGAATTTTAATTTTCTTCCCGGATTTCGGTGCCATCTCCAGGACAATTCTTTGGGCCACTTGCACCTCAGATCCATAATTTCCGCCCCAGCCCCGCAGAGCAGCCCAGCACTGATCCCGTTAAACATTTCGCTTTTCTGGAGCCGTGCAGTGGAGGCACCAGTGGAGCAGAGTTTAATTAGCCCAGAGGAGATCGCAGTGGGGATTCAATGAGCTGGGCTGTTCTTCTCCCGGTTTTAC
>VYZT01010683.1:0-19502 GCA_013400735.1 Pomatostomus ruficeps
ACCTCTCCGAACCTCTCCTCTCCCCTCCTCTCCCAGAGGAGCAGAAGTCACAAACTTCTCAAATTTATTAAACCACACCATAAGCCTTTTGCAGAGGCAGAGGATGTCACAAAAATGCCCCTAATCAGGGGCCAGGGTCATTTATTTCGGCGCTGTCTCCAAGCACAGGAAATCCAGCGCTCTCACACAGTGACATGGGTACCTGACCACCTCAGCAGCAGCTTCTCTCTGTGTCCCGGCTGGGAACAGCAGCTTTGCTGTTTTATTCTCCTCTGCCTGGTGAATCTGTCACCTGCCTGATGGGAGGAACGGGGAGGGGTGTGGGCCAGCAGCCACCTGTGACCTTCTGCAAGAAATCCATGGCCTGGTGGCCTCCCAGTGCCCTCCTTTCAGGACAGCGGCCACACCATCAGTAGGACAGTGGCACAGAGTTCTTCTGGATAATTTCTGCCTCAAAAGACTCCTTGCAGCTCCTTGTGAGGAGGAACTCATTTTAACCTATTTTCACTCATTCCTAGCATGAACGGGTTTAATTGTTTTACCTTTTTGCAGCAGAAAAATGACACTTCAGAAGGGTAGAAGGGCACCTGGATGTGCCTGTACCCACTCAAAAGGGTAGAAGGGCACCTGGATGTGCCTGTACCCACTCAAAAGGGTAAAAGGGCACCTGGATGTGCCTGTACCCACTCAGAAGGGTAAAAGGGCACCTGGATGTGCCTGTACCCACTCAGAAGGGTAAAAGGGCACCTGGATGTGCCTGCACCCACTCAGAAGGGTAAAAGGGCACCTGGATGTGCCTGTACCCACTCAGAAGGGTAATAAAAGGGCACCTGGATGTGCCTGAACTCACTTCAGAAGGGTAAAAGGGCACCTGGATGTGCCTGAACTCACATGCACAGAGCTGGATAAAGAACTCAGGGATTTGGTTTCTGAGTGCTCAAACCTTTGTGTGACAATCAGCAGAGACCGGGCTGGGCAGCCCCAGAATACCCCCTGCACCCAATCTGTGTGACTCAAAGCAACAGCTTAAGCAAAATATTCTGTGGCTTGATGTCTGCTCCAAGACAGCAAAACAAAGGTTTTTTAACTCCCTTAAAGCTCATCTTCTTTAGGCAGCTCTTTTGTCCCAGCATTACTTCGACCAGGAAATAATGCAGAGTTGAAAAATCTCTCGAAAATGCAGAAGCCTCCTGTCTGCTTTGCCAGCATTGCTTCAGCAGTGCTGACCAGCACATCCTGCGAGTATAGATCTCGGCGTGTCACTGCCAAGCGAAGAAAAACAACCCATTTTTTGTTTTCCTTGTGCCTTTTCATCTTTGATATACGAGGTTGCAGCATCCCCTGTACAAACACACGCTCCTGGCTGTGTGTCAAGCCGTTTATAACAGGCTATATTTGGTTTTTTGATGGAGTAAAGTGGGACAGAGAGGAAAAAAACCACGGTGGCAATAAGAGCATGGCATCCCCAGCCGGTCTGGTGGAGTGTGGCACATCACACAATTTTTCTGGTTGATATGGGGATTTGAGCCATCTTCTTAATGAATTGACAACAGGTAACACCTGGCTGCTATTTCTCTGCCTTTTCCTTCTGAATGGGATAGTCAAAACCGAGATGTCAAAACCTTATGCTCGAAAAACAAGGACAGTGGAATCCACACGTGTGTGCTGAGCACTAAAACTCTGATAAAAACCAGAATTCACAGTCTGCTACCTTCCAGTGGGAACACCAACATTATTTCCTTCTTCTCCCCAGCGACTACCAAAATACGTCAAAACACAGATTTTTTTTTTGTTCCCAAACCCTCCATCTCTGAAAACAGCATGAAAAGTACCCAAATAATTTTAGAAGAAAGACAAGCTACTCTTTTTTTTTTTTTTTTCCTGGTCATGTACTCCTTGTTTTGGTGTGAAAACAGCAGAAAAATCCTTTACCCAGCGAGACAAGGAGAGCAAACAATTACAGAGCTTTGCATCCCTGTGAGGGAGGAAATTACAGCGGGGAGCTGGAGCAGCAGACGGGGAGAGATTCCTCCCCTGTGCTCCGAGGAGGAGGGAGGGTGTGGAGGCTCTCTGAGAACCTGGGAAGGTAGAAAAAGGTGCAGAGGGATTTTTCAGGTGCAGAGGGATTTTTCAGGTGTTTTTCTCACTCAGGTCCTTGCAGGATTCTTGTTTCTGCCTCTTACAGAGCAGGTGCAAATTGAAGCTCATTCATTCCACCAAAGCCATAATGAATTTCTCTCTCTCTCTCTCTCTCATAATGAATTTCTGTTTACAGTAAGGGAGGGAAATGTGTGACAGGGTATTGCTCTCTTTCCTAAAAATAAAAGCTGGGAAGGGGGGAAAAAAGAGGATTTATGCAAAAAGACCTTTCAGGATTGTTGCCACCATTCCCCCCCAGCCCAAGCAGGAAGCCTGACAGCCCCTGAGAAATCATCTGACAGGTTCAATGGTAAACTTGACAAGACAAAGAAGATGTGTTTTTAAAGTTCTTTCTTTGATTTATGAGGCTTCACACTTGCCTACAAGCCACAGTGCTAAAAATATCTTTGGAAATAAAAACCGAGGAACCCGCAAGACTCCGGAGGGTGGAGATTTATGAAAAAATAAACATAATGAGGGGTTTTTGTTGGTTTTTTTTTTGATCACACACTGTTTGTGGAGGAGAGCTTTTGGTGAAAGGCATAATTTACTTTTCTCCTTCCAAAGGTTTCCTTGCAAAATGCACAAAAACTCCTTTGATTGAGCTTCTTCAGCTGTTGAATAACGAGACAATCCAAGGAAATGGCAAGCCTGAAAACTCCTAAAAACTCACGTGCCTCATTCTGAAGAAGGAAATGTGAGAGAAGAGGGGACACAGGGCCCTGAGAGTGGAGCTGAGAGGAGCACGGGATGGGGCAGCTACAGGAAGTGGGGACAAATAAAACACAAATAAAACCAGAAGGAAATAAATTAACAACTAAAGAGAGCAGCGGTGGCCTCGAGGATTCCTGTTTTTCTCAGGGAAGGTGAAAAGCAACAAGTCCCAGCACTGCTTGGGATAAGATCACCAGGTGATCCTGCTTGGAAAACCGGATATCCCAATGGGAAAAAAAACCTTTTGGGGCTTTTATAAAATGCATTTCTGAACCCACTGCTCCTCTAAGTCCCACACAGAGCAGAAACATCAGCTTCAGGTAAAACTTTGCTTTCAAGAAGCACAAAACCCCCAAAATTCAAATATTCTGGTGGTGAGGAGCACCTCTGCTGTCTTACAGCACCCAACCCTTGTGAAATTGTTTTGCAGCGTGACACAGCCTCACAAACACGCTGGCAGGTGATGCAGGAATAACCAGAGCACCTCTGCCTCTGGAGTGAGCAGTGCTGCAGACACAAACAAAGGCTTCGTCTTCAAATGCACCCCACACTCAGAGCAGACCAAATTAAAAAAAAACCAAAATTCCCTGCTAGTGCTGTATCATCAAAGAATCCATCCCCCATCTCTGAATTTCCTCTGTGCTACAATTTATTCCCAGACAGCCTTTTGGGTAGAACTGCTCGGGAGACTTTAGAAAAAAACACAAAATTTTCAAGAGCTCAGGAAACTGCAAAAAAAAAAAAAAAGGTTTGAACATGGGCACCAAGAGTCGATCTTTATCTATACTTCTGGTTTTTGATGAAGAAGGGGGAATTTGAGATGATTCTTTTGAATTAACAAGAGATCTCGGATGTTATCCAGGAGTTTAAATTAATAACTTATATAAATAGAAATCACAGAGATGGTTTGTGTGTCAGAGGATGAGTTGATATCACTGTCAATATTGGCTTGGCAAGGTGCAGGGTTTTGAGGGTTTGCAAATTCACAGCCACAGGAAGGTTTGGGCTTTAATGTTGGTTTATTTTTTCCCTCAGAAAATGCCAGTTTGGTGGATGTGGGGTTTTGCAGAAGAGTCACTTTTACCAGGATGTGATGGAGCTGCCGGATGGAAAGGCAGGCAGAGAAAGGAGCTCCCTGGGAATCAGGGAGAGGACAGAGGAATGTGTTTCTGCTGGACTGGAACAAGCTGGACCATCTTTCTACAAGACATTTGAAAATTCTCTTCTTAAGTTATTCACTTGTGGTCAGAGAATTAAGACTGGATGAGAGAAGCTTACAAAAGTTGGAAGTATTGTGGTTTTTTTACTAGGGAGAGATGACAATAATTCTGTCTCCAAAGCAGAAGTCAAAATTCCTCAGGAACACAGCACTTCTTCCTGGCTGGATGCACCCAGTGGCTCAGCTAACAAAGATTCATTTACAACCTCTGAATTTACTAAAATGAAAGCACCTGCCTGACCTTTCCTGCTGACAGCTTCCAGGTGTAGGCAGCCCCATCCAGCTATTCACCATCATTATCCTAAACCAAAAAACACCCAAATTTTCATTTTCAAGCACCGAAATCCTTCAGCATAGAACCATAATTTTTCCCTGCGTTCATGCTTTTTCCACCTTTTGCATTCTCCCATGGATGCCAGAGGTTCCTACAGGCTCCTGGGATCGGTTCACCGCTGGATGCCCTGGCCTTTGCACGCTGATTCTCAGCACATTTAACTTCTCAGCCATTTTGCTTTTCAGTATTAATTACATTGGGGTTTGTGATTTTTTTTGTATTTATTAGGCTGTGCTGTGCTTTCTTTGCTCAGCAATCTCACAAACAATCAAAACTTGAACACTCAAAATCTGTTCTTTCCCACTGGACAAACACTAATCCTCTCAGAGGCTTCCCGGTGCAAAGACAGATTGCTCATTTGAAGCAAAAAATAGTAACGCTCTGTCTCTCCGTCTCTCTCTTTTTTCCTTTTATTTTTTGATCTTGAAGAGTGGGATTCTTCAGCTCTGAAGAGCCTGCTCAGGTTTGACAAATCAGCAGGGCTGGTGGATGTTTAGTGCAGGCAGATTAGAAAGACGGCTCTGAGAGGGTGAACGTGAAGGGTGCTGCCGAGCAGCTCGCAATAGGCACTAGAGAGAAATATAATCAAATGTTTCCTCGCAGCCGCTGATGAGGCTGCCAGTGTGACTCCTCCTCTGTCACCTCACATTATCTGCCATGCTGGGAAACTCAGTAATTGCACCGCAGACACTTATGAAGACACACTTGTCGAAACAAATGATGGGCACGAGGTGATTGCGAGTTAAAACCGTCTCGCGGAGGAAACAAATCAAAACACAGTCACTGCTCGGGCAAAAAGATATTTGCATATTGAAATTCGAAAAGAAGAACTGACTGAGCGATTTTTTCTTTCTGTGGGAAAGGAAATGTGGTTTTTTGGAAAGCAAATTCACATCTGCAGGATTGGAAATTGTATTTCTGCTCCTGGAAGGATATTTTAAATTATCAGTTTGGGATCAAGTAAATCTGGTTTCCCAATGGGAAAGCCAAGTGTTTGAGCTACCCAAGGGTGTTTTCTGTTCAAAAACCATGTGCACAGAGGATTTTTAGCTGGATATCTAACCTGATATGGAATGTGGCCATTACCAAATAAAAGCTGAAATATTTTTGCCTCCTTCTCAACAAAGCATCTCAAAAGGCAACCACCACAGAGACACATCCAGGTGGGGAAGACTCCACCCCTTGAACCACCTTCCAGTGGCCTCCAGAACGTCTGGCAGGAGATATTTGAGCGTTACCTCGTGGGACAGGTAGAAGGCAGCAATCCCCAGCGGCCAGAAGCAGCAGAGCATGGAGAACACAGTGAGGCCAAGATGATCCCTCGGTGGCATCATCAGGAAGTTGTCTTCGCTCTCGGTGTCGCTGGAGTAATCGCTCTGGAACAGCAAAAAAAAAAAATGTAAATGTGCTGGTTAATGAAATTATTACTTTTCCTCTGCCACGAGCCAGTTCCCTGATCATCTGCCCATTTCTCTGCTCCATCACAGCAGTGGCCAGCAGGCCTCTTCCTCCTCCTCCTCCTCCTTTTCCTCCTCCTCCTCCTCCTCCTCACCCGCTGTGTCACAGACTCCACCACTACTCCACAAGCTTGAGAGCAAGAAAAGATAAATTTAAAGATATCACCACAGGGAGCTGGGAAGGGCCCACGAATGAAAGGGTTCCCTGCTCAGATGATCCAGGGTGAATATTTCCTTTCAAAAATCAAGGAGGAAAAGGAGAGGGAGAAAATCCCTCAGTATTGCTGAAACCGTCCCTTGAAATTGTGCGCTCACATGAAGGGGTGAGAAACTAAATCAAAAAATGCTTTTGATTTTCAGGTTTTTGGCTGAGTTGGGTGCTGGCGTAGTACCTGTGGAGACCTCCTGTCTGGTATTTCAAATTGCCTTTTCCTTCACATAAAAATGAAATGGGGAAAAGGTTCCTCAGGTAGCTTTGGCCACGTGCTGAACCACAAAATCATCAGTTATGCTGCTTCCCAAAGGCCAAGCTGCCCTGCCTATGAGTCACCAGGAGTGAGAGAAAAATTCTAATCATAAAGTCCTGACCGTGCAGACCAACTGTGAACCAGAAAGGTGGGGAAAAAAAAGTCCAAAATCACAGGAAGAAATCCAACAGCAAATGGTACCTCTTAACTTTCCCAGCTAAACACTCCTTTCTCCAAGCAAACCTTCCTTCCTAACAACAGGACACCTGATCCTGAGCATGCCAAGAAATCTTCTCTATTCAGAACCCCCCGACACTGAAATAATTGATAATTTGGTTGCCTAGCTGTCTGTCATCACTCATTCCTGGTTCTGCAAGAGCTGCACCCTGACACTGAAGAAGGTGGGCATCAGCATTGTTGAGAAGTCAGAATTATAGTCACCAGAGTTTCCTTTCCTTTCCTTTCCTTTCCTTTCCTTTCCTTTCCTTTCCTTTCCNCTTCCCTTCCCTTCCCTTCCCTTCCCTTCCCTTCCCTTCCCTTACCTTCCCTTCCCTTCCTTTCCCTGGCAACATTTCCCAAGTTTGCTGGAGAAATCAGGCCCTGGAAGGCAGAATGCCACAGAAAAACATCTACACAGGAGGAAAGAGGAGAAGCCAACTCCACTTTTAAGATGCATTTAAGATGTGGTTTCATCACAGCCTGAGCAGATAATTTCTGATCAGAGGCAGCTCTTTCATTTGGTAGAAAGGCTGAAGTGCCTGCAAGAAGAACGGATGAAGAGCAGGCACGAGGTGCAGATTTTTAACAGAGATGGTGATGAACACTTTCCTGCAGTTGTAATGGATTTTCTATTTTAAAAAAGCCTTTTCTTCAATCGAGGCTGGCTACCCCTGAGAGCTGTGCGCTTTACCTCAGCCGAGACATCACAATTGCTCTGCAGCCAGCCTGCCAAGCACGCTGGAGATGTCAGACAACAGGCTCTGCTCCGAACCACAGCTGCCAGCAACCTCGGATGGGCATTCAGGAAACAGCCCTTTCCCTTTTTTCCTTCAAAGCAACCAATTCAGCAACATGCACACGCCGCATCCAAAACTAATTCCTCATTCCCGCGGGATCTGCCTTCAAATCCAGATGCTCCAGTGGTCTGTTTTGACAAAGACCAACACAACGCTGCTCCAAGTTAATGTGTGCTCTGTTTCCCTGCACACAGTGCCTGTTTCAGTAATGATTTTAATCCTGATGACCCCTTCTGACCAGCACTCTGCGTCCTTCTGCTCCTCTGGAAGAGTTTTGGGTTCACCTCCCCGCAGCAGATGCTGGATGGGGTCTCTCCCACCAAAAGGCTGTGGTTTCTCCCTGCTCTGCCTCCACGCGCTTACTCATCCCCGAGCAACATCTCGCTGCTGATTTCTTGAGAGGTGATGTCTCCAAAGCCTGGTATTTATTTAATTTTGCCTCTCTGTTTATTTCCTTTTACAACTTTGGAGTTTTGCAGTCGATTCCCTTCAGTTTTAAAGGCATTTAAAAGATCCATAATCCCCCAACACCGACCTGCTGCAGCTTTTTTCTGTTTTCCCCAAATCCCAATCTAAAAATTGCCCTGTCAGTCAGGCAGGCAGCCTGGCAGAGTGGGCTCACAGAGGTCTCTCCTTGCTTGGAAAACTTCTCACGTACAACTTCGCAACACCAAAACACAACAGGGGCAAAAAAACCCCCCCTGGATGTAGCTGCCCAAGCCTGTTCTTCTTCTTCTTCCTGTAGTTGTCTTTCTGGGTTTTGATCTCCCTGTGATGTTTTCTAGACAGCTCCTCAGGGACTTGCATCCAGCACATTGCCATGGGAAGGGGATCACTGCAGACAGCAATCCACACTAAAACAAGCTGGGAAATCTGGTGTGACCCCTCATGATGTCCCCTTTTTGCTCCTGAGCTGGCAAAGAAGTCCTCAAATTGTGCCAAATATCCACCCTCTATGAAATGAGAGCACACAGCCCATCCAGAGCTCCTGCGGCTCCCAGGCTGGATCCCATCCCTGCAGAGCTTCAGTCTGAAAACTCACGGAGGTGGTGGTGAGAAAGGGAATTGCCCTGGAGCCCGGCTGCTGCTAACAAGATTCATAGGGGGGCGCTTGGAGGCTGCTGAAGGTGACTTCCCAGCCACGTTCCCTTCATCTGGAGCTGCCTAATAGAGGTTAATATCCCTTGGCAGGGCTCGGTATCTCCGGACCTGAGTGGCTTCTCCTTCAAAGGAGGAAAATAAATCAAATGCAAAGCGTAATCACTCTTGTAATCTGTTAATAATGTGCCTTTGAAGGAGCTCAGAGGTATAAAGTGTGTCCTGTGGGAAAGGTGGCAGTGCCATGACCGCACACCCGAGTGCCACACCTCCTAGGAGCTCAGCACCACGCCTCTGGCAGCACACCTGGGCTCTCCTCAGCACATGCCATGGCACAAAAACACCGAAAATCACATTCCCAGGTTCTCAGCACAGCCCTGGATGAGCTTGGGCAAGGTGTTTGTGGCGCTGTTTTCTTCCACTGCTCAGGTGCAGAACAGAAAAAATGCTGGACACCCATTTCAGAGAAGAGCAGTGATGGCCACTGAATTTTACTGAATTTTCATCAGTAAAACCAGGCTGCAGGAGCCTTTGCCCACAGTGTAGAGCTCCTGAAAAGGGAGTTTTACCACACTCAGCCCCCCCAGGGGTGTTCAAACACGCTGTGTGGATTCCTGCTCCCAGGAAAGGCTGAGGACACAGCCCAGTGCAGCACCACGAGCTGGAAGCACTGACAGAAATCATGCATGATGCCATGGAGGCAAAAACCTCCTCAGGGCCTTCTCTTCGTGCTGCAGAAAAAAAATGTGCCAGGAGGTGCTTAGGAATGCTGAGAAGAGTGGTTGGATGGGACAGGATCCAAATTCTATCTCTACAAATTTCACGCTCAAGGTCCAAAGGATGAGTTTTCACAACAGCATCCAGCAAATTCTAGGCAGGGAAAAAAAAGGAAAATGTACACCTTGAAAGCACTGCATTTCTTTTCTTCTTGCACTCCCAGAACATTCTATTTATTTTGCATTTCGGCATTGTTTCAGAGGTTGCTGGATGCTGGGAAAAAGCAAAGGGGTTTTAAGAGAGAGCTCCGAGGTATTCTTTTATGCGACGTATATGAATAATTTAATTTGCTGCCATGAATAGCTCGGCTTTTTCTAAATAAGCAATCTACCTAGTGGCTAGGAGGGAAACTAGCAGGAGTGTAACATGACAAATGCTATTTTTGGATAAAAGATGGCACATGAACTCTGACAGGAGGGTATTTCATCTTGTAACTCACTCCATATTTCACATTTGACAAGTTGTCTGCCTATTAATTGTGGCGCAAAGAACTCGTAAGATATTTATAAGTTTTCCAGCGATACCTAAACAGGGAATCATTTGATTTCAGGGATGGGCACGGAAGAGAGAAGTTTAAAGCCCTGACAGAATGTGCCGCCTTCTGTTTTCATTCCTGCTAATTGCTGGAGCAAAGCAGGGCTCTATATGCTAATGAGAGCTGCTTCTGAGATGTTCCTCCCTCCAGACAATTATGATTTTCTTAGGCAGACTGAACAAGGCTCCACCAGGGCCTGAGGAGCACTGCTAGTAAAAAATCCCAGCAAATAAGCTGGTTAAATGTTGCTGCAGGGTATGAACCCTGATTAGGATGTCTCCTGCTCCTCTGCTGCATCTCCCATGTTCTTCAGAGTCCCCAGGCTTGGGAAGGGAAAAAGGTTTCTCCTTCCCTTTGTCCTGGACATGTTGAGCTGGACAGACCCATCCTGAGGAGGATGACAGCTAGCAGAGCACCAAACCCTGCAGCTTGGCTTGGTCAATTCTTCAAACCAAAACCAAATTGACCAAAATAGCTGATTTTCTTCAGAACCTTTCTCTGCTGCAAAGTTTTCTGCCAGAGAACAAATAGAGAGCCCAACCCTTTTCAAACTGAAAATCATGTCAGAAACAGTCTGACCTGCAACAAAACAATTTTCTGCGTGTGTCCCTCCTGAGAGCATCGCACTGAGGTGTGGCAGGGGGACACTACAAAGAGATGAGATCGATTGGTTGGCGTTTCTAAGAAATGGAATATCCATCCTGAAACACCCCAGGCAGCGAGGCAGGCAGTGCCAGGGAGGCATGGGGGAAGAGCAGTGACTCACAGCCCCATGGCTGGTGTGTGTTCCAGAAGGCATTTCACAGATGTGCTCAAGCTGGGACTCCCCTTGCCTTGCACTGACACGTGGAGAAGAGGAGGTAGCCCCCAGTTTTCAAGAGAAAAGAGCTCTTCTGCACAAAGCTCCCCTCTTTGCCAATGTTTCCAAAAAGGTGTTCGTTTCGCAGAGTTTTCTTCCAGAGAACTGCAACTTTTCTGGCTATCAAGAGCCCAACCCTTTTCAAGATGGAAATCATGTCAGAAACAGTCTGACCTGCAACAAAACAATTTTCTGCATGTGTCCCTCCCGAGAGCATCGCACTGAGGTGTGGCAGGGGGACACTACAAAGAGATGAGATCGATTGGGTGGCATTTCTAAGAAATGGAATATCCATCCCGAAATACCCCAGGCAGCGAGGCAGGCAGTGCCAGGGAGGCATGGGGGAAGAGCAGTGACTCACAGCCCCATGGCTGGTGTGTGTTCCAGAAGGCATTTCACAGACGTGCTCAAGCTGGGACTCACGCTGACATGTGGAGAAGAGGAGGTAGCCCCCAGTTTTCAAGAGAAAAGAGCTCTTCTGCACAAAGCTCCCCTCTTTGCCAATGTTTCCAAAAAATGGTTGGTTTTATAGAGTTTTCTCTCAGAAAGAACTGCCAAAGCAGACGTGTTACAATAAAAAACAAGAACTGAGCCCTGATCTGCTCTGACACTATGCAGCTTCCAGGCCTTGATGGGCTGTGGCTTGGCAGTCAAGGTGACAACACACAGAGCAACGTCCTGTGCCACCCTCCATGGCAAACTCAAACCCTTCAGGCCTCTCACAGCAGGGAAGCAAAATTTGCACCTCTGTTGTGTCACCCTCTGTCATTGTTCTCCTCCAAACTTCTGCTCCCAGTCCTGGAACTCGCTCCTTCCATCCCATCAATAACCTAAAAAACCATTTGCTCCTTGTCAGTAACTGGCAGGGGTAAAAAAATTTCCTTCTGGTGGGACATGCTTGTGCTGTGTGATTCAGATGCTGGTTTTTGTGCAGTTAACAATCTGGCACGGTTCATCACCCACTGAGTGACTGCTTGTCCTTAAATAATATTCTTCCACTCCCAGAGTCCCTGCACATGAAGTGAGGTCTCTGATGAGCCAAGCCCAGGAGGCCCTCGTGCATCTGGCCACACAGACACAGCCTCTGTCCACGTGTGAACCAGAAGAGAACAAAAAACCACATTTTTTCCCAGTCTGGTGCTGTCAAATTCATGTCTCCTCTCCTGCCTATCCTTCTGCACGACCAGCTGCATCTGCAGAGTTTGGGCCTTCCCAGAAAGGAAGTTTTTTTGCCATGCTGAGCTACCTCGTGCTGAAAACGGCTGCTCAGCAGGGTGAGCCTTTGGGATCATGGGAAAAATTCATGGAAAAGTGTGAAAATCGTGGTGCTGCACAGGGTTGGTCAGGGAGCACAGCAACAAGACAGATCCTGGGCTCAAAGCAGAGGTTTCTAGCAGTGGAAGTGTTTCCAGCTCACCAGGGCCTTCTCCAAACCCTGCCTTGTTTTTTCCTCCCTTACTCCACTCCCCTGGTGGAGGAGAAATTTCGATGGAGAGGACAATCCATGGCTGGTGTGTACTTTGTGAATGTCTTCTGATCCTGAGCACTTTGCACACATAGGGCGAGATGGTTGTCCATGTGTTCGTTAGCACAATGTCACTCCAAAGGGCCAGCTGAGACTGGGAATCTGTGATTCCAGCTGCACAATTCCCATTGAAGAACTGCCGTGTTTGACCTCAGGAGGCTGCAGCTCCACAGAAACAGGTCAGAAAGAAGAAGAAGCCAGGAAAAGGATGCACACGCCATCAGAGCACGTTACCAAAATTCACTGTCTCGTTTCTCCCCTCAGGATCAGGGGAGGGTGAAGTTCCACAGCTGGTTTTAAAGACACAAATGTTCTCCGTGAAAAGCTGATCGAGTTCCTCCAGTACCACTCTGAAGAGGTTTTTTTTTCCCTCATGCTGCTCATTTTTCCCAGCTTTTTTTTATCTCCTTCTCTCAAAGTTGGCTTAAGAACATCTTCTTGACTCGAATTGACGAGAGGGAGGCTTTTCTTTTTGCTGCCTGAACGTCAGGCCAGATGTGTCAACAGCACCATGTGTGCTCCAGTCACTCGTGTCACTACTGCACGAGAGAAACTGGGGCAAAAAAAAGACAGCACCCAGGAATTTTGTTTTGATTAAGGAAATTATACTTCCCACGGTCAATTCTGAAATCCTGTGGAAGGGTGTGATTTGAGCTAATGCTCTCACACGCCTCGGAGAGAAGCTTTCTGTCTCCCTGTGGAGGCACTGAATACTGCATTAATGGCACGCGCTGGGAAAAACACTTCCCTCTTCCCACCTTATCGATACAGAGAGCAAAGAGAATCAAAGGGAAGCCGGGCTCTTGCTGGATTTCCCCTGTGCTGATCACAGCGTGAGACATGGGTATTATAGGAGGGGAAAATAGACATTTCAGGGCTTGTTGGGTCTCGGTCCTAACCGAAAATCACAGCAACAGAGAAGCACGGGCAGTGTCCCTGTCTCAGCTGGGACATTCATGTTTGAAGGTGTGGCTTTGCTCCAGACACCCAGAGGGTCTTTGCTGGGTTAGGAGTCTCTGACCAACACGGGAGGAAGTTTTCAGGTCAGCAGCATTATGTTCACCCTCCATTCCCACGCACACTGGCAAACACAAATCCCTGCCTCACTCAGGCCTCGGGTTAAAATAAAAAATTGCATCATTTAAGAAAGAATTAAGTTGATTTCCATAGTGTTCCCTGTTACTTTACAGTGAGCAATCAATGAAGCAGGAGACTCTGGAAGAAAACATTTTCTTTGGGTATAAAGAAGCGTTTTGCTCCATCAGAAAAATATAATTTATTTCAGAGACATGGATTCACTGCAGCTTGAAACCCAAAGATTTCTGTTCCTGCGTTCACTCAGAGACAGAAATGTTTTGTGTCTGAGGCAGTAATTTAAAACATTCTGCTCAAGCCAGGTGAAGGCAGGAGATGATGTTGGCCTGCTGAGAGAGACAGGCTCCGTGTAGGCAGACAGATGCTCCCAGCCCCAGCTTTACACAGAATTTAAGCACACGGGACTTCTGTTTCTGAGCAGCCCCTTCAGAGGCAGAAGGGAAATGCTGAGATCTCCGTTAGGGCCAGTGGGAATTCTGCCACTGGTGTCCGCAGATCTGGGACTTTACCCAACAAATAAAAACGAGCAATCACTCATTGTCCCAGCTGGAGGAGAGAGTGACACAGCTGACCCAAAAAGGAGCCGATCCGCAGCTGCTCAGCCCTAGGAGGCTGCACACTTAATTTCAAACACGCCCTCCTCCTCCCAGCCTTCCCCACACATCATCCCAGGCGACATCTGACCTCTAGTTCCTGGAAATCCTCCTCCTCCTCCACCTCGTAGGAGAGGGTGTGGATCTTGATGTCGTCGGCGGAGAGGTCGATGAATTTGCCGTCGGGGTACTCCAGGCTGTCTTTGGTGGGCGAGCGCTCCTCGATGAAGGTCGTCTCGCAGCACTCCGAGCCCAGGCTCTCGCCCCACGAGCGCAGCACGTTCTCGGAGTAGAGGATGATGTTGGGCCTGTAGTGAGACTCCACCGTCTGCTGCAGCATGTTGGGGTCCAGCAGCTGCTGCACGGGGTCGCTCCGGCCGTTCTCCGGGCGCCTGGGCGAGGGCAGGCTGCCCGCCCTGCGGCTCTGGTACTGAGGGGTGGGGTACACCGAGACCAGGCCATCTCGGCTCTCCGCCACCAAGTTCCTCGTGTTGATCAAACCATTCCTTTTGCCCGCCTCGCTGATCTTACTGTGCATCAGCACGCTGTTCTGCTCCACCAAGCCAT
Organism: Pomatostomus ruficeps; assembly: GCA_013400735.1. NCBI lineage: Eukaryota > Metazoa > Chordata > Aves > Passeriformes > Timaliidae > Pomatostomus > Pomatostomus ruficeps. The sequence goes on from VYZT01010683.1 coordinate 14,396, forward strand.
CCATGCTGCGAGGCGTCCGAGGCGGTGGCACCGGTGGCCTTGGTTTGGCTGTGCCCTGGAGCTCACGCCGGGTGAGTGGCTCCCATTTTCCTGATGAAGAAGGGAAACGGAAACGAAGGTGAGGACAAAGGCAATGAATCAAAGGATTCCAATCTACTTGTCTTCCGTATCAAGAGAAAACAGAGCCCCACATCATGACTTCATTTTCCAAATATATCCCCACTCGGAGAGGCAAAAAACACCTGCCCCACATCCATGGGGTGCAGAGAGGCAGAGGAGGTGAAATGTCTTGGTAGAGATCGATCCCACCAGAGAATGGTTCCTGCTCCAGCCTCTCATCGTACACAGCTGTCACCCAGGGGACACTGTCCCTTTCCTCTAAACACTTTGATAAGAGATGCGAAAAAACCCAGAAAAGACCAAAACTGAAAAAAAATCTCATAAAAGAACCATTTTCAGTTCTCAGAAATCCACAATTGCACAAGATGGGCAGGCGCCTGCTCACCTGTTGGTGTCTGCAGCCGCCCTCTGCCCTTGGCAAGTGCTTTACAGCCCTTTGAAAACCCATTTTTTCCAGCCCAAACACTTTCTCACCAGGCTGCTCGTTTTTCTCGGATGTAGCCGAAGGAAAATGCCTTTTGAAATACCGATGTACCGGCCACAGCAACAGCAGGTTCAGGGGTTTGTTTCAGGGCACGACCACAGAAATTACCGACATGCTACTGGCTTCAAAGTCCTTCACATTAGATCCTCTAAAACCAAATTATTAATGCAGGATTACCTGCCCCCATTGTGCTGTCCGGAGGAAAGCAAGAATGACACACGCAAACACATAAACATGTCATGTTTTTACTCAGTGCTTTCCCTCTATTTCCCTTTTAGGTCAGACAACCTCTAACAGAGCAACGTCTACAAAAACCCCACTATTATTTCCTTTAAATCCAGACTTCAAATACCTGCGGTGTCTCTTTTGGATGCAAGGGGTATTTAAACCACTAAGAGCTGTTCCAACACTGCCAATTAAACACGAAACTCGTTTAACACACAAGAGAGCTTAACCCCGTGTGCTGGCATGTTTACATCCACAGCACTTGGTTCAATGTGCAGAACCTTATTTTATTGTGCTGCCAAGTGGTTCAGTGCTTCTTTTAAGTTCTGGTTCTTTTAAGTGAAGCAGCAGGAAAACTCCCAAAGAGAAAAATCCACCACGGTGGGATCCCATGGGATGGAGGCAAACGGAATTCTCCTGTGCAATCCAGGCAGCAGGAGAATTCCGTTTGCCTCCAGCTGCTTGACCACAAACTTTCCACTTCTCCCTCCCACCTACCCCAAAGAAACTAAATAAAAGTACATTCCCTCAAGCAGAAGATGAGAAACACTCATCAGCTAAAGAGTAAATCCTCAGACTTTGCTCAGTTTCTCCTGAGCTGGCTTGGGAAATGTAGAAGTTCCCCCAGGGTGTGACATCAGCCGTGAATCCCGCTGAGACTTCACCTAAAACTGCAAATCCTCTTGAAAACATCCTTATCTCTGTCATTTGTCCAAGAAAACGGAAATGGTCAGGAGGAATGTGCCAGGGACGTGTGGCAGAAATTGGAGGAAGATTCACAAATCAAACAAGTGGCCTCAAACAAGAGAAATGTACGAAGAGCTCAACAGTGTCACCGCCCCAGTGGCTGGAAAACTTGGGGCAGGACTCGCAGCTCCCTGTGGTCACATCCTTCCAACAAAGTCTGGCTTACGCAGCACTCAGGAAATGCCATTTTAGGGCAGTTTTATCGCATGCCTTACAGCTGCACTGTGGCTCAGTCCTGGATTTAAATATCTACGTGGCAGGTGTTTACCTTCTGTGCATTTAAAGCAGCCTCGTAAACCAATATTGCAGATTCTGAGCGACACTTTTCCCTTGGTAATGAGCAAAAAGTGGAAGAAAGCATCCAAAATGAGGCAAGGATGAGACAGGGAGCATCCTTCCCTCGCAGAGCTCCTCAGAAAACCGGGAAAATCCGTGGCTCAGGACATCCTCCCCGGAGTCCCACCCAGGGAAGGTCGGCAGGGAGAGGTGGATGGCAGCGTGCAATCAAGGAAAATGCTTTAACCCCAGGTGCATTTTAATCTGCAGCTGGCTGCCTGCCTCACCAGAGCCTGACCCGGTGTTCTTGGCCCTGCAAGAGCTCTGCTTCATGGGGAGAGGCTGATGAGACTCAGGCCTTTCCATTATAAAAGGAAATAAAAAGGGAAATAAATAATTATATGTTAGGATTACTCCTGAAATGGCACCCCCCAGGTTGAGATGGAGGTGTGACAGAGCGTGGCACAAGCGATGTTTGGGGACAAAAGGCAGCTGGGGGCCTGTGTCCTGCCTGCAGGGACCCCTTGGACACGGATCCTGTCACTCCACATTCACTTTCATGGACATGCCCTGGGCCAGGCTCACAGTGACCCACAGGCAGCTCCTGAAATTAAAATTGTTCCACTTTCCAGGTTCCCTGCAGCCCAGAATCCCCAGATGGCAGTGGCAGAGCAGGTAACCTCTGCCAGCCCACCTGAGGCTGCCTCCTCTGCAGGGAGCCAAAATTTGAAGCAGAAAAAAGCTCTTTTAGCTATGACCACAGCGAGGCTTCAAAATGATGTTGACAGGAAAATGAAATTTGTCAGAGCTCTTGAAATAAGAAAGCTTTTCAGCCTGGCTCCAAGATGCAGAGTTAATTTTAATTGGCTGGATTCAGGTTTCTCCTGTCTTCGCACGGTTTTAATTGTCCCACAAATCGCTCACTGGCACTGAGGCCGACCAGAAATAATTCTGCATTTTTACACTTGAGACTGGAACCAGAAGGAAAAGCCAAGTTCAAGTTATTAACAGATTGATATATATAATCAATATATCGACCTTCAACCTAATGTTTACCTTGGGGTTGGACATTTTTTTTACCCCAGTCTGCTATAAAAAGTGAGTCCATTAATTATTTTAACCTTCACTCTTTCCAATTTCTTGCATTCCCCTCCCTCCATCCTTTCTTATTTTAACAAGAAGCTGCCAGCAGTGCCAAGATCTTTAGTCTGCAATGCTGTGGTTTATTAAGCGATCACTCGTGTTACAGCAGAGCCCGGCTACAAGCAGGAGGTGCAATGAGAGCCACGCTCTGCTGGGCGTTCTGCAGCCTCCCGCGATGATGACAGAGCCTGACAAACTAATTAAGCCGAGGGTGTGAGACAGAGAAATGCCAGCTGCAGGGAGGGCAGCGAGGGAACAGCTAAATGCTGCGCCCCAGGCAGACAAGGAGCAAAAACCAGCTCTGCTACTGCCCACCGTCCCAAAACTCCTCTGCTCTCCTGGGACCCGGCAAGATGAGGTTTTCCTCCTCTCTCCATGGGGCTTTACACAGCCTGAGGGTGCTTCAGCCTTCTGGAAACCAGGCACCTGAAATCCTGTGTGAATGAGCAGTTCCAAAACTCAGAAATTCAAAGCCCCTGAGTTCTGAGCGAGCCATGCAGATGAAACATTGGGCTGTGGCTGAAAAGCCTCCTCACAGCAGAGCAGAAGGACACTCATCCTCACAGAGCGAGCAGCACCAGCCCCGCAGAGTGGTTTGTTGGCACTCGGAGATGAAGGCAAGTGAGGCCGAAGGCAGAGTCCCCATCTGCTGTCCCAGCCCAGGGCTGTACCCTCTGCCACTCCCTGCAGATCTGGCAGGTGGTCAGCCAGGAGGAAAGGCTCAAAAACTCGTGTGCAGCTGCAGGGGGGCACTGGATAGCAGCAGAAATCTCTTCCCCGTGAAGGAAGTCAGGCACAGGAAAAAGCTGCCCGGGGAGGTTTTGCTGTCTCCACCCTTGGAGGTTTTGAAGCCCCAACCTAATGCAGCTCTGAGGAACGTGGTGTGATCCCAGAGCTGACCTTGCTTTGAGCGTGAAACAGAACTGGAGACCTCCTGAGACTCCTTCCACCTGATTATCCCGTGATTCAAACCCCTCTGATCCACACAGATTCCCACCTGTCTCCCCAAAAGACACGTACTGCTCCCAAACCCCTGAGCCAACCACTCAGTCGTTCCAAATCACCAGAAAGGCAAGAAGGGACAAGAGTCACCCTTTGTGCCACCAGCAGGAACCCATTCAGCCTCAGGATTATCAGATCCAACAAAACACCCCTGGGTTTGGAGCTGGTTTCCCCTCTGCCAGCACAGAGAAAGCAGAGGGCAGAAATCTCTCTGGAAGAGCAATCAAACATCAAGAAAGGAAGTTGCAGCTTTCCTGGCATGAGCTTTCAGGTGAGAGGGAGTTTCTAAAGCACATTGCAACAGGCTCCAGCATGGTTTGAGGTATTCCAGACTTTTTGAAGCTGCAACAACAAGCACAGACCTTTTGCATGAGAGAAATGGGTCTGGAGTGCTGATGAAAAAGTGAAATATTGAACGAAATGAAGGGGAAAAAAAAAACCCCTTTCCCACTTGTGTTTTTCTTCTTTGATTTAGCTGGGCTTATTAAAGTAGGTTTCGTTTGAAGGGAGTGCTGTATTTCAGCAGCTGAAATTCCTCTTGCCCTATTAAGTAAACTACAGGGAGTTTCGTGAGGCAGTGCAACTAACTCACACTGGGAAAATTAGGAATGCATGCATTAGTGATAGCTAAATGTTTCATCGCTAACAGTGGAATTGAAAAGACCTCCGTGCTATTTTAGTGTTGCCAATATGCAGCAAATCCACTGTGAGATGGGACCTGTCCTCCTAAAAATGAGGAACTTGGAGCGTGGTGAGATGCCCAAGGTCGTGTCAAGACAGAGCTGGAAATAAAATCCAGGTCTCTTGATTGCCTGTGCAGAGATATATGTTAAAACAATTACCATCTGCATATCTGCCTGAATAATTGATTGCTTAATTCAGTGTCTGAACCGAAGAGTGAAGTGGGGAAGAAGGGAGGAATTACCTTGCGTTGACCTAAAACGTAATAATGTTATCCCTGCAACAAAGTATTTCCTTTCGAGCAGATGGAAGCATTTTGCCTGGGCTAGAATGAAATGTAATGTTTCATTTATTCATTTTTAATTGAACAAGCTGGCTGTTAATTCACTGTGCCTCAAGTTGCCTCCAATACAAAAAAAAAAAAAAAAA
>VYZT01010686.1:2732-21030 GCA_013400735.1 Pomatostomus ruficeps
TTCCCATTTTTTGTGTTCTTTCCCATTGATCTGATTTTTTTAATAACTGAGCCCTGTAAAACTAAGGGGTTTTGTTGCGGATGAACCTCTTTGACTCAAGTATGCTGTTAGTAATATGTGTTCATGGAAATGTTAATCCATTATTTTAATGCTGTCTTTCTTTTCAGAGGAAGAAAAGGTTGCTTTTGTTAATTGGATAAATAAAGCTCTTCAAGATGACCCAGACTGCAAGCACCTCCTACCCATGAACCCATCAGATGCCAGCCTGTTTAAATCCCTTGCAGATGGCATCCTTCTTTGGTGAGTCCAAGGCTGTGAGAAAGAAAAGAAATTGTTCTCAAAGGTTAAATGCTGATCACAGTGGCATGAATTGGAAAACTTCAGACAGACTTAAATATCAAGATTCCACTCTTAAATATTTCAGTTATGGTGCAAGATGGGAAAAATCTGTTTGCCCATCTAAATGTGATTTTTAGCAAGTTTTTTGTGTGACTCTGTGCATATGTTATAGAAGCGGTTTTCTACTTCAGACCTGTAATTATACATGCCAGATATGTGCAGGCTCTTTATAATGAGATAATTAAACAGTTCATAAATTCATTACTCAAAATAATTAGAAAATTTGACTATTTAAAATATTTACTAATTATAGGCACTAAATCAAGGGGATAGCAAGAACAGAAATCTGAATTAAATCCATGGCAAAACAGAGAGTATATTGTAGGTCCCTTAACTGGAGTCTGCTGCAACTTTCTAATTAGTTAAAATAGATTACTAGTACTTACTCTCACACCATGGTAAAAAGGGATTAGCATATTAGTATTGATGTGAATTAGTCTTTGAGATCTGTGTAGATACAAGGTACTACAGAAATGCAGTGCAGAAGTACACTGATTATACTACGAAGTTTTTCAGTAGAGACCATTTAAGTTACTTTGGTTTGCAGTTTTAATCTTCTCAGGAACTTTCTTTGACAGTTATAGATATGATCTATTAATTATGAAAGTTAAATGCAACATATTATCTGGGGCATTCTGAATAAATGTGCAATTATTTAACGGGGGAGAGGAGATTTAGAGGAATGGTCTTTTTTTTTTTTTAAATCTTGTCAGAAATATTTGCAGCTAGTTTAAATAGTTAGTAGTTTATAATCAAATAATATATTTTCTGAGAAGTGCAAGTTTGAATAAACTCTTGACTTTTCTTCCTTAGCAAAATGATCAACTTTTCACAACCAGATACAATTGATGAAAGGGCTATTAATAAGAAAAAACTCACTCCTTTCACTATTTCTGTAAGTACTGCATGGATAGGAACTTCCCACAAATGAAAAAGTAAAATATTTTTCTGCTTTAATGACAGTTCTCCTGGTGGAGAAAAAAAAAATTTAAAAGTTCTATGTAATAAAAAATGCAATAGTATTAGATTGCATTTTCTGATAAACTCTGCTGCATTCTTCTGTTTCTTAGATGATTTATAGAAAAACCTTTTTCATGCTGCCCCTGATTCTTTCCCTATTAGCTATTTTTGTTTTGCTTTACTGAGTACCTGAAGATAATAATTTTAAACCTCTGAGTGGATGGGCAGGTTGTATTTTAGCAATGCAAAAAGTATCTGCATGGCTCTATACTCTCTGATAGGATGATGCACTTTCAATACTGGAAGAAACTTGGACAGAAGATGAGGGGATCTATTTTTATTTGTGTATGAAGTCATGGAAAAGTTTGACAGAAACAGTTTTTAAGAACTTATTTTGGGTGTAAGAAAACAGGTCTGGAAAGGGAAGTAGATCCACAAGTTACTGGCCCAATGAGAAAAAAATGAGGATTAAAAACCTCAGTTAAATGGCAGATTCTTCATTTCAGGCTGTGTCGTTAAAATATGAAAAGTTAAACCACACTATGTTCTAAATCATCCAAGTGGGTTTTGCAGTCTCTACTCATTTAATGAAGATTTGTCAGAAGAGATGATATTGTGTGTGTTTATTTTGTCTCTGTAGGTAGTTAAGAATATGACACAGGAAAATAGTAACAGTGATGATAGCTCCCAGCTGTTTTTTCTTGGAATCTTTGTCAATATCTTTGACAATCATTGCCTTTACTTTGAGTGTCAGGGTTTTTGAATTGCCATGATTTTCTTATGCTTTTCATTCAATTACAGTTTAACAATTGCTTGAATAAATGTGTAAGATTCAAGATGGAATGACAGTGGTGTCAGTAGCATACTGCATAGGGCTTCATGCAGAAATTCCATATGAACGTGTTTTTCAGGATCCAGCCTCTGATATTTTGAGCAGTATTGTTTAATTTGTATACCTGATACTTACAAATTACAAAAAGTATTTTGATTAAAGTATTCCTCAGTAATCCAAGCTGCAGCAGGGGGTCTACACTTTTCTGAATTAAACGCTATCAATAACGTTTTCATTAAATTTTGAGAAGAGGCAAGGCAGTTCACAAAATGTCTCCAGAGTGCAGTTTTCCATTGGAAGCCATTGAACTAATGCATTCTTTCTTCCAAATTTTAATATGAACAAATTTACTAAAGAATCCAATCTCACAAGTTTGTTAAATGATGATATTTCAAACAGGAAAACCTAAACCTGGCTCTGAACTCAGCATCTGCCATTGGCTGCACAGTTGTCAATATTGGATCACAAGATTTGCAAGAAGGAAAACCACATCTGGTATTAGGACTTCTGTGGCAGATCATTAAAGTTGGTCTTTTTGCTGATATTGAGATCTCCAGAAATGAAGGTAAGGGTAATGCCAGGTATAGCAATGTCAGCCACTTGGAGTTAGCTCAGACCACAATAGCAACGATTTCAGCTTCCTTTCAAACTTGCTTTTAGCTCTTATTGCCTTGCTAAATGAAGGGGAAGAGCTGGATCAGTTAATGAAGCTTTCCCCAGAAGATCTCCTGCTACGCTGGGTGAATTACCATCTGGCCAATGCAGGGTGGCAGAAAATCAGTAACTTCAGCCAGGACATTAAGGTAGGTAGTTATTTGCTCTCATAATCGAACATAGTGGTATTAAAACACACTATGCATAGAAAAAAATTAGTCAGATCAGAAGAATTTAGGTAAGATAGTAATCTGCTTTCTCTGGCTGTAGGTTCACCTGCAATTTTCAAGACTGAAAGCATTATTTTGATCTCTTCTATCCTATTTAGTTGCTCATTCTAATGTATTGTATCACAGTGCAAAGTGAACATTTTCAACAAACTGATAGGAAAGTTCTAATGTTGTAAAATAGCTATTAGAGTTATTTAGGACATTTTGCACCACCTTATTAGCTGCCTAATAACTTCAGTCACTGCTTTGCTGGTGTGTCAGCTGACTGGCACAGGGGCTGAAAGGTTCCTTGGGGCAGGTGGCAGAGCTGTGTAATTCTCTCTTCAGTCATTCTGCCTAAGGCGTGCAGAGCACTGTAGGAGCCCAGCTGATGAGAGAACACAGCAACTTTCTAAAACTAAAAGCAAAGGAGGAGGATTCCCTAAGGTAGTTTGACCTCCTTTCATTGGAGAAAACCATGTCATTAATTGCAAGCTACATCTTTTCAAATGCTAGCAAGAAGGCTGTTATTAAAGTAGACTGTAACTAGGGGTGTACATGAAAACTGCTACTATGGCAAAAATAGATGGTGTTTAAGAGAAGTATTAAATGCTTCTAGAACTAGTAGGGGTTTGGTTTTTTTTCTAGTTTCTTACTGCAAAATTGATCCTTTTTGTGGGTAACCACATAAATTTGCCCAGAATATCTTAATTACAACAGTCTAGTTAATATTCTGCAGAATAAATTTAACCAGCATTATCCAGAATAATTAGCAGACATTCTTTTTCTCTGTCAGCTGGCTAAGTAAGTTCTATGTGAAACAGGGTAGTAAAATGGCTATATGACCTCATCCATATTCACTGAAATTATGGTGCTGCATTTTTGGCTTTTGGATTGGGCTTTTAGAGCAATAAATGTCAAGGAAAGGCTACGTACTTGCTGCTTTTTTTTTCTTTAATATTACATGGCTTGTTTTAGGATTCAAGAGCATACTACCATCTGTTAAATCAGATTGCACCCAAAGGAGATGACCTTGATCAATTGCCCATTAAAATTGACTTTACAGGATTTCATGTAAGTATCCAGAAATGTAAATATAGACTGGAATTATCTGAGACTTCCGTGTATGTATCCAATATTCTGGTTACCAGGTTATCCCTGAATTCTCTTTTGTTTCCTAACATGTGCAAAAATTCAGTCAGATTCCTCAGTGTTACAAAAGCTTAAACGAGCAAAAACTTGACTAAGTCCTAGAGAGCTGCTGGAACAGGATAATGCATCCTGCAGTCTAGAGTTTGGAGCTGTGTTTTACTTGGAGTAGTGTATGTTGATTTTCAGTTGGGTCATCCAACATGAATATTACAACGTCCTGCTCAGTTCTCCTCTTCTGGAATTCAGACAAGGCAAAAGAACAGACTTAACAAACCTTGTGATCCTTCCTCTAACCAAACAGCATTTAGAAATAACATTTGAGCCCTTCCAATAACCAGCAGGAAAGTGTGGCATCCATCAAGCTTTAAGTTGTAAAGTGACAGAGGGTCTAAAACCAGCCTACATGGATGTAAAAATACTTGTCTAAGCTGCTTTATACTGCTTGTTGGAAGGATTCTTCTGAGAGTGCATTTCATACAAAGCTGAACTGCATGCCTGAGATACCTATATATCAATCAGAATCTAAAGTAGAATCTCATCATTCCTTATAATCATGAAACCCACATGCAAGATTTTTTGCTTGCATACATTACTTCTCTTAAACTCCTTGTTTTCTTGGTTTGCTCTTGTTTGGAAGTTTGTGAGAGTAAGAAAGAGTAGAAGTTACTTTTTTCCATGTTTTCCTACAATTCATATGATCACTTTGTGTAACGAACCAGTATATTAATGATAAAGACCAATGAACAAAACACACAAGTTACCAACTTACAATGATTAAGAAGGCAAAAATATTAAAAAGAAAGCAAGTTTGAAGCATTCAAACTCTTACTGAGGGTTTTGGTCATCATCTGTAATTACTGTGCTTGAGAATATCAGTTTAAAGCACTGATGGTGAACCTTTGGCACATGTAGCAGAATATGCAATATGAGAATCAACAGCCTGGAAATGGAAATATAATCACTTTTGGCTGCAGTGATTCTTGAGGAATGCTGTGCTGACAGCCACAGCAGTGAAGGACACTAGAAGGCAGAGGGGAATTGTCATGGGTTGTAGGAGCCAGTTCAGGCATTGGCAGGATGAGGGAGGAACTCAGACGGATCATTTAAAGACTTCCCTACCTGAAGATTTGGGAAATCTAGTACTAGACTTAACTGTAAATTAATTTTTGTTTGTTTTTCTTTTTAGGATAAAAATGACTTGAGGAGGGCTGAATACATGCTCCAACAGGCAGATAAATTGGGCTGCAGACAGTTTGTAACTCCAGCTGATGTGGTTGCAGGCAACCCTAAGCTCAATTTGGCTTTTGTTGCAAATCTCTTTAACACATATCCAGCCCTGCACAAGCCTGACAATTCATCTTATGATCTCACTTTATTAGAAGGTACTCAACTTCCTGACTATACAGAAGTACTTAGGTATTCCTTCTAGGCTGTGCGATAGGATCCCTGTGTGCTGGTGCCTGTGTCTACTCACTAGCAGGCCGTATAAGCCTTAGTAGAAGACCCCATTAAGTGTGCATATTGTTCACTTGTGTTAGCCTGAGCAAATGGTTATTCCTGAATAACCTTCTGTCATTCATTCGCAGGAGCAAAAACTGTCCTCCTACTTTACTTTCAGTTTCCTGTGTTTCTTTCCATGGTATTTATATTTTAGCTGATGTACAAATTCTAGCTTTTCTTTGCAGTGCTGTATTATGCAACTGTAATTGTCTTTAAAAGTATTTTTCACATAGTGCATTTATATATGTGTGTATGTGCATTAGTTTGTTGCCTTTTAAAGCAGGAAACTTTTTTTTTAAAAAAAGGCTTCTGTATCAGCAACTTGTATTAATCTATTGCATCAACAGCCCGTATAGATCCTATGGTATCAGGGAATTTGGCCTTTAACTGTACAGTTCAGCTCTCTAATGCTAGAGATAAAGGGATAATTGGTAACAATCTTTGGCTGTTGCTCTTGCTGTGGACCAGCTAATCTGGGATAATGAAATGGCTCCTGCCAGTGTATTTCACAGTTGTTCACTGATCTCAAAGGAATGTGAGAATCAGGGGTGCCGCACTCGGGAGAATCATCAGCAATGTTCACATAGTCCTCTGCACTGCCTTCTCGTGCCTTCCTCTTACTGTTCCTATCAGGTTTCCTTTCCATCTAGGTGAGTCCATCTTCCTTTGCTCCTGATTTTTCATAATTTGTCTTCGCTGCTGCATCCCTGTGTCGCAAATCTTGTACCCCTCAGACCATTCCTGTTTCAGGTTCTTGCTCTTCTAGCTTCAGCTGGGTGCCAGCTGTGATGTGATAGAGGTTTCAGAACACAGGATGTTGTCTTCCCTTTTCAGCTGTGATATTCCCAGTCACTGCAGTCCCTGCTGGCCAGGACAAATGAGTGAAGGAAAGGTCTGCTCTTCCTCTGCTTTAGTTTTGTTAGAAATGTCAGCTCTTGGAAAGGTATACAGGAGCTGTGTGGAGGTGGAATATGTCCAGTTCATCTTCTCTGCTCTGAAGATAAAGTTGCTGGTGTGATTTGAAATACTGAAAACTTGGTTAAATTTGGAAGAGTTTTCATTGGCATGGGAAAAAACAGTTGAATTAGTTTCTGGACTTTCCTGAAACATTTAGATGATATCAAAGTCTCAGCCAAACCAATTTTAAAAGTTACAATCAGCTGAATGCCAAACTATTATTTCGTAATCATAAATACTGGCCAAATTTAATTTACTATTTAGGGTATATATTTTAAAGATGGATAATCATGGCAATGTTATCTGTTCACAGAAAAGTAGATGACTCTTTTTTTCCCCTCAAATAATAATTCCCATGGTGTCATCTAAACCATCAAAATAGTTATTTCAGCCCAAAGACAATGTTGTTAATGTTTTTTTCCTGTTAATGTTTTGTTTTCCATTAAGTCCTGTGTTTATACTGATGTTTTCTCAACCTAGTGATATAAAATATGACATTAATTTCTTTATAGTTTCATCATAGATTGTCTGTTGAAATCTGACTCATAATTTATAATGCTTTCCTGTTTTGCTTCATGAAATGCAGATTTGACCCCTCCTAATGTAGGTACTGTATTTAGTACTTTTCTGTACTCCATAAAAGTGTTTATTCTGCAGTTTTTCTTTCTTCCCCCCACCCCATTGTTTAATCATTTCTGTCCTTTCCTGGTTGATTTTTTGCATTGTTCTTACATTTTTCTGTTGTTTTAATATGCTGTCATAAGTAAAAGAGAAGGAAAAAACCCCACATATACCACAGCATATAAAATGGGGGCAAGAGTTGCAGTAAGTCAAATGCCATACAGGTATTTTGGGGAGTTTAGCCAGTAAGGGCTTTCCATGAAACAAGATGTCAGGCTGTAGGCGTGTGTGGGTGAGTAGAGCTTTCTGAAAGTCTTCATTCTCCTGCATAAATTCTATCATTTTGGGGACTGTCCCACCCAGTGAGTATGGTATGGCTGTCCTCTTCAGTTTAAGACAATTAATGCTGCGCATAAACTGATATCTGCCCTGATAATAAGTGGTGATATGCACTGATACATGGAGAGCATATCCCTCAGGAATGCTGACATAGCAAAATGAAGCTTTGGTGTTGTGTGGGGGTGGAGAGGGTAGTCCTGACCGCAGTTACTTACTGCATGACCCTTGCTGCGTATCCAAGGAACCTCTCGCTTGTGGGGACAGCAGCAGAGTCTGGAGTCGAAGTCATGCAGAAAGCTGAGTTCTTGGGGGGAGGAAGAGGAAGGACTTGTGTCCACCCACATTTCCTCCAGTGTAGATGTCCTGTGCTGTTGCTTGGATTACTGGCAGCCTTCATGGCTGTCACCATGAGAGGGTTAAGTGCTCCCACCCAGGCTGGCTGAACTTTAGATGTAACTGCATCTTGAGCTCTGTTGTCTTCCAGAGATAATCTCAGATATTTTCAGAACTCGTTGGATTCTTGACCCCCTCCCTATGGCTACTCTCCACTCAGTTCCACAGTGTAATGATCTCAGAAATGAGATGGCAATAAATATAAAGGATACTACCAAATTTGCTCCTCTCTCTTTTGTGTAGCTCTGCCCCCTTTCTGCAGTTTTCCAATGATTTTGGCTATCTGCTGCACCACTCAGCAGAAGATATGCTCCTGATAGGATCACAAGGTATATTTTGAATAAAAGAATAGAGAGAAAAAATTGGTCAGTTCTCAGCCACCTGAAAAAACTTATGAACGCTTATGTATTGCATGATAAAAGGATTTGTTTAGAGTGACAAATTAGTATGCTGGGTTTAGTTCCTGGACTCCCACTCTCCTAAAGGGTCCTGCCCAACTTGCATGCTCTTGCTCCTGCTTGGCTACTTTGGATTCTCCTGACAATGTTAAGCATGCATGTTAAAATTCTCAGTCTGAGTGCAGTTGCTGAGTATCTGTTTTTGTGGCTATGCTGTTTAGTAAGAGCTCACTAAATAACCTTGGTACTGTCTTTGCAATAGACAAATGTTCCTAAAAGCACTTTGCAGTCAGTATTTTAGGTACTGCAAATCAACCGGAAGCTCAGTAACCCTAAAATCATTTTAAGAAAGCATAAGGCATTTAATTCAAAACACTATAATCTCAAAGGTACTCTTTATAAACTTAAATGATATATCATTCTTGAGTTGTGATTGTTTTTTAAATGGAAAACCTGATATTTTTAATAACTATGACAAAGTGTGATTCTTCTTTTAAATTTTAATGTGGCAAGAAATATGTGAAACAAAGCTTTCTGATAACCTTGCAGAGTAGTGTTTTCTTTGTTTCTTCTGCTTCATCAGTGGCTCTTTGGTTATTTTTACAAGTAAATGTTTGAAACAAACACTAATTTGAATAGCATATGAAAAAATTAATACTTTAGAAAATGTATCAGTAAGATGAATATCAACTACTTAATAATAATTGGAAAGGAAAGAACCTGGTAAGATGGCTGAAATTTTTAAAATAAAATTTATTCTGTTAGAAATTTTAAACTACAGCTGAAATTTCTGAAGTCCAGGGCTTTTTGTATAAAAGGGTAAGGGAGCTAGGTTAAAATTTTAACTTCTATCTAAAAATCAATGTTATGACATAGGCCTAGGCATGGAAAGATGATGTTAGAGATTTTCTTTCTAGCCTAATGATAAATACCTGTTTACACAGTAGTTTCATTTTACAAAAACATTCATTATTCTGTAGTCAGCCTAGAACTGCAGTACTAAATGAGACTGTTTTCATGCTATATAACCTCATCAGATAAACTTGGTATTCTTACCCTCTAAGGAGCAAATGAAAACAGCAAAGAAAAATCTTTCTTAGATATTTGTGCTTCAGTCCAGAGAAATCTGTTCTTTCATTGTTTCAAGAGGTTTTCTCCCTCCTCAATGTCCTCTGTTTTCTTAACTGTGGATTATCAACCCAGGGGAACAAAGTGATGAGGTTATTCCAAGCTCACATGTTCAGGCTAAATATTTTCTTAAATGCTCCTCTTTGATGCAAGAGAAAACAGCTTATGCAGCACTGATTCACATGCAGTTGGTCACAGAGACTTTGTTAAAATGTAGGTAGTGTTGTATGTAGAAAATCAATGCATTATTGAAAGCTGTAACTTTACAGAGGAAGAGAATTATCTCAGGACTCATGATTGCAATAATAAAAGCAATCTAAGTCAGGAAAGGGAAAGTTGGAGTTTACTTCCTAATGAATTTTCTGCAGTTCTTGTCAGTAGAATTGCTGGTTAAAGCTGTGAGGATAACTGGCCCCCTTGGCAGTATAAATAGCTTCCTAAATTTAACCAATACAACACTGCCTTGCTAAGTTTTCAGTACTAAAAACAAAAAGAAATCTGTTGCTTTTGGGAGGCCCTTTGAAAATTAATACTGTAAACTTCCGTGAGGAGAGAGTGGAGTTGTAGTGTCTGATGTGTTAGTACTGACTTTTAATAAAAAGATGCCATTTCAAACAGATTTAATGGTACTGTTGAATGCAGTTTCCACTCAGTTTTAGGGAATTATCATCTCTATGTTATATTAATTATGTGAAATATAACCAAAAATTTATTTCTGTGTTTTATCAAATTGTATTTACTCAGAAAAACATAGTCTAATAGTACTCCCTGTAGTGCCTCTATCCCCATGCCCAGAACTGAGTGAATCTGAATTGGATAGGATTGCCTCATGGTATAGACTACTGTTTGGGAAATTATGAACTCATTTTAGGGTGGAGATGGGGAGTGGGTGGCGTGAGGGCTATGAGAACCATTTAAACATTGCTTATTAAAATGTTTTCTCCAAGAACTTATATAGATTGTATTTGTCACCATAGGAGAAAGTAAGGAAGAAAGGACATTCAGAAACTGGATGAATTCACTGGGTGTAAGCCCATATGTTAATCATTTATACAGGTAAGATTTTTTTAAAAAACAAGTATTTGACTTCCCTTGGGTGACAGGGGAAGAAAGAAGGAAAGAAGAGGGGGAAGTTGTATTTCTACTAGAATAGTGATTTCCAGGTTCCAAAACTGGTCTGTAGAACCACATTAAGCAGTATCTGACTAGAATATTCTAGCCATAATCTAGAAATACAAGAAAACCTAAGAAGGTTTAAGTGTTCCCCCTCACTCACTTGTACTTCAAATTTCTTTTTTTTAAGGTTGAGATAAATTGTGTTTTATAATGCATAATTTTTATCTTCTGAGTAGACTGTAAGAAGCTCTGCAGTGTAGTATTCCTTCAGATCAAGGGCTTTATAACAAGTGTTTTAGATGCTTCTGGTCACTTCCAAATTGTGCCAGAAGTTGATTCAAATCCTGTCAATAAAAGACGAGATTGAGGGAGAAAATAGGAACATCTGTTTGCATGTATATTTAATATTAGGTTTCATTATTTCTGTTTTCTGACCTCTGTAAAGTGATCTGTATGTAGCTGAATGTGAAGAATTTCATTTAGTAAGTAGCTGATGGGGATTGTCAGTAATGCAATATATAATGGGAAAATAATACTTTTCCTACTAGTCTTCTTTCTCAAGATAAGTACATTGGTTTTGATTATTCTTTAGCAAAATACGTCTGTAGGCATGTGCAGATAGAGCATGAGTATTTAACATTTGGGAAAGTCTTGAGGGAACTAAAACTCTGAGGGAACTAGATCAATAAATTAAAACTCTTTTAGTAGGTATTTTGTCTATGCCTGCCCTATGAAAGTAATTATTTAATTGAAGCTGGTAAAGCCAGTGGCTGAGCTTGCTTCACTGATATTTGTGAAAATAATGAAATTAAATGCAGAATTTGGTGAATATAATTGCAGGAATCAAGCAATAGAGTATAGGCCAGTTTCTCTACAGAACGGCACCAGTTTTTATTTAAGAGTCTGGAATTTTTCAGCAACTTAATTACACTGTGAGAAGTATCAACAACTTACTTTCACGGTCGATATGAGCTATTGTGCTTAAAAACATTGTTTTGCTCTGGTTTAGTGACCTTTCTGATGCTTTAATCATCTTCCAACTGTACGATATGACGCGTGTGCCGGTTGAGTGGAGCCATGTCAACAAACCTCCATATTCCCTGCTCGGTGGCAACATGAAAAAGGTGCGTGGCTGCTCTGGGATGCAGGCCAGCTTCACGGGCTCCCATTGTGCTGATGGCAGTCTGTGTCATCGAGATTTCTGTGCTACTGAGACACTTCTGGGGGGGAAAAAGATGGAAAACGTATTCTTCAAATATTATCCCAAGGAATAAATAGCCGTTATAACACATATCACCTTAGTTTCTGAAAGTGGACACCTTTCAGCAATATTTAATTTGCGGCCTAATTTGGATCTATAAATGAAAGCTTCAGGCCTGACATGGCTGTTGCTGCTGGATGCTCTTATACCATGAGGTGTTTGCTCTCAGAGCAGTTTTATATGCTGCCCAGAGGATTTGGGCAAGACTTGCAGAATCCAAGCTTTCACTCAGTTTTGTGATTGTTGTGAAACCTGAAATGTAGAGGATAAAAATTACTGCCTGTTTAAGAAGAACACATTTTAATATCTTTCAAAATATAGCTTTGATATAAATAAATTTTATTCACTGCCTTAGTGGAAACTTGATTTTTTCAAATGTGGAAAAATAATATCATTGGTATCTTGCATAATTGCATTTATAGTAAAACCTGTGTTATTTTAATCACAGTGTAGCTAAACTGGAAATCTTTTCTAGCTTCAAGTCTCACCATAGGTAACAGTAAGCCAAAGTAATTCAAAATACACATAGATTATAGGTCTGTACTGCAGAAATATTAAGGTGTTTTCATTATTTGCACACAAAATTTATTTTTAGATTGAGAATTGCAATTATGCAGTAGAACTTGGGAAGACAAAAGCCAAATTCTCACTGGTTGGTATTGCTGGACACGATCTAAATGAGGGTAATCCAACTCTGACTTTGGCTTTGGTATGGCAGCTGATGAGAAGGTAAGTTAGGCACAGTGGATGATAGATGTGTGTATATGTGTCTGTGCACGTGTGAATGTGTGTCTGAATATCAAGGCAAATTAAGGGGAGTGTTCAGTTCACCCAACAGGTATTTTAGAAAGCCATCTCTAAATATTCCTGTTCTCAAAGATAAACCTGTATATGTGTTTTGTAATTTTACATACTGTGTTAGTGATTGAAACCACAATTTATAGCAAGAATTAAAATCTTATAAACTAGAAACCGTGATTAAAATTATAAATCTTGCAGAAAGTATAAAGAGCTCAGCTTATGTCATGTTGACTCCATGTATCTTTCTATAAGTAGTGAGTAATTTAAATATTTGTAAAACCCAAGGAAGTGGTGATATATACTATAGAAGTTTAAAAGGTAAAAAATTATAGGCCATCACAGCTATAGTTTCATAAGTATCATCAAATCAAAATCTTGCTACTGTATTGAGCAAGAAAAAATAAAGTGATTTCAATAAAGAGTGTTTTATTGCAAATATTTTCCACAAATTAGTTTTTTTAGACCTAGCCCAAAACACTTGATGGTTTTTGTTCTCAGATTGTTGTGATGCAGTTTTCAATGAATTACTAGGATGATTGGGAGTCATTTAAACTTAGAAAGTAAATTTATTTATGATGTACTGAGTAAAACAAATGCATTCAGTGAATATTATGACATTTGGGATTTATCTTTTTACTGTAACCACTGAAAAAGTGATTTCAAATACTAAACAGTTTATAAGGTAAGGGTACCTTATGAAGAGGAGTAGTTGGCATTGTTACTGTGATGAAGTAATATTTTACTTTTGCTTATAGCTTTGTGCTGTTAGAAGAATTGAATTCTAGCACTTATTTTAACTTGGGCTCTTGATCTCTTTATTGAAGGTATACTTTGAATGTACTATCAGACCTTGGAGAGGGGGAAAAAGTAAATGATGAAATTATTATTAAGTGGGTGAATCAGACACTTGCAAAAGCAAATAAGAAAACTTCAATTATAAGTTTCAAGGTAATCAGTTTTATTTACTTTTCTTTCCACATATAAGATGACCTGGGATTTTTAACCTGATCTGTTAACAATTTGGCTTTAACAGTGACTCTCCCATTAGCTAGCAAAATTCTTTAAGGAAATATTTCTGACATCTGTGAATCTTCTAAAGTATTTTACAAATCTATTAACAAGAAAAAGAAATTATAATAGCTGCATTAAGATACAAGAACTCCAGCAACAAGAAAAGAAAAAGAAGCTTAAACTTTCAATGGGGCTTCTGTCTGAAGTTACCAGTGTTTGGGCATGGCATGTCGTGTATTTTCCAAGTTTTTGGATATAGGCACTCTCATGCTTGTACAAGCATGAAAAACAATTTTGGAAATACCGCGGGCAGATGACCACTTCTGCTCAGAGTTGGATAAAGGGTTGTGCTCAGGGGTGCCAGAGCCGGGAGAGGGAGCCCGCGGTAACCAGCGACACCTCGTGTCTTCCTTGGCACTACTGATGTGCAGCAGGCCTGGGGAAAAGAGGAGCTTTTCCCCCTCAGCAAATTAGAACACACTGTTAAAGGAAGCTTTCCTGCCACATTATGTAAGTGTTAAACAGGAAAGAAGCTGTATGTGTGTCAGGTGTGTTATTCCGTGGGAATCTCTTGCTTTAGAAATGGCTGATTAATAATTGCACTTGCGCACAAATGTAACACAAATTCTTGTACAGGTTTATTCTATAATCTGAAGCAGTTATGTCTGTGGTTTTAAACAGGAGTGTAAGAACCTAGCAAGTTAAATATTTGAGAGTTCACTATGTTACGAACTTTTAATTAGGTAAGCATTATTAGGCAAAAGGTAATATCAAAAAATTAAGTTAAAATATTTCAGTTTCACTCTGGAAGGTAACTCAGGCCTTCATTTTCTTATGAGACATTGCTGCTTCTCTTATTTCTATGTAAGTTTTTATAATGGTGGTATTAAATAAGTTGAAAGTATGACAAGAATCTGTCCTGGTATCTTGCCTTTGGTATGCCTGTGTTTTTGGGGGGACATTGGTTGTGTTTTTAAGATAATTCAACTGATGGTTGACCAGTAAAGGTATGGAGGTACTGATGTAAAGTGACACTATTCAGTATTCCTTTTTTTTTAATACTAGTTTTTTACAACATTCACATAAATATTGTCTTTCACTGTTTGGATTTTGGGATTTCTATGACAAGCAGAGAGTAGAGAATGCAGAAGTGCTTCATATTTCACTGTGGACTATGAAAGCCAAGTTCTATCGTGTTGCCATTAGTTCAAACGGTAAAAATGATAAAGGTGTGTCTTATGGTCTTGGGGATATGCTCCATGCATGTAATGTCTTGACACAGAATTATAGGAGTATTTTTAGGTGTGTAATTGGTATGATGGCTCTATGGGACTTCCCTGCATTGGAAATCACCGGTCTGACCTGGTGAGGAAGGCAGCTGTGGCCTGTGCTCAGCCACTGCAGGGCCTGAGCCAGCCTCGCTGGCACTGCCTGTGCTTGGTTTGGCATCAGCAGCTCCTTCTCTGCCCAGACAGTTGGGAAGGAATAATTGCAGCAACAGCACTTGCTCTTTTAAGAATGTCTGTGTATTAAATATGAAACACAGACTGCTCACACTAGCTCAGAATACCATCTCAATTGAAAAATTATAAGAAGAGTGAGCCATAAGTTGCTGGAGAAAATAGTTCCACAGCAAGAAAATGAGGAAAATATATGTAAATATCTTTTTATTATCTTCAAAGTCTGATCCTTGAACTTCTATCATTCCCTCCCTTCCTTAGGGCTTAAGGAGGGAAGTTTGATTAAATAAATTTAAACCATTTGTGCAGTAATGATACCGGCACAGTGAACCTTGTAATACTGATTACAAAAAAGAACATTAGAATTCGTAAAGGGTGAGGAAAACCATCACACTATGAAGTAATGAACAGGCTTATGTCTTTCAGTATGCATGCCAGATGTGCTGTAGGGTTTTTTGCATTTTGAAGATGGAGTAATCAAAGCAGATTCCTTAAACTAACCTTGTGAGTCTTTTTCTTTTAGGACAAATCAATTAGCACTAGTTTACCTGTCCTAGATTTAATAGATGCCATTGCACCAAAAGCAGTTCGTCCAGAAATGGTCAAGAGAGAAGACCTTTCTTACCAAGACAAATTGAATAATGCCAAGTAAGTTTTAAATGAATGCTTCATTTTTTCCTGAAAGGCAGGAAATGTATGAATTAACGGTGTAATGCATGATTTACTGATTTGTTAAGAGAAAGATGACACTAATATTGATTTTTTTCAAATAGAATATAAATTCTAATATTATTGAGTTATTTTTCTAGTGTATCTAAAATATGAACTCAAGTTCACAGCTGATATGACCTACCACCACTGCACTGCAATTGGTTTCTTAATAGTCTGCCATAACTCATTGTTTTTGACCAAAATAAATGCTTTGATAACCAGTAGCAACTGCCAGCACATGCTTTCTTCACAATAATGTCTGTTTTCTGGTAGAGCCTAAGTACAGATTAAACAGACATATCCTGGTATTGAAATCTGATTTTGTTGATGTGAATTTTGACATGTTAATAGATGCCAGAAAAATGACAGAATTTGTTTTCTCTTGCTTTCCAAGGTATGCCATTTCAGTTGCTCGAAAAATCGGTGCTCGTATTTATGCTCTCCCAGACGATCTGGTTGAAGTGAAGCCAAAAATGGTGATGACAGTGTTTGCATGTTTGATGGGAAGAGGGCTGAACAGAATAAAATAATGAAGACATGTAATATAACTTTCTGCCATGTTAAGCACGATGAATGCCTCGCAGTTTACAGAGTTCTGAAGCTAGTATAAGATGAGAAAAATTGTATGCACAAATATACTCATCAATTATCTTTTAATAATGTGTTTATATTAGTTAGTTTTATTCCATTTCATAACACATGGATTATTTATGGCTAATACTGTTTTCAGAACATGTTCATTAACAAATTAACATCATAGATTTGTATTGCTTGGAAAAACCCATGAAAATCAAGCTTCATTTGTATTAGTTTCCATAGTATTGTAAGAATCTGCATTGTTTTACGTATGTTATTTCGGGACCAATTATGAAACACTGTTTGATTTTTGTGGGTGTTACTTACATGTAGTCATACAAGTCTCAAGGTGCATTCCAGTCCTGTTGGACTGGACTCCAAACTGCACAGAAGTTATCATCCTTGCCTTATTCTTGGAGAGCTTAACTCTTGTTGGAGCCAATGAGAGTCTTGTCATTGACTTCAGTGAGAGCAAGTAAAGGCCTGTGATAATGTCTGGTAGCTAATGAATACCGATTAAACTGATGAAACATTTTTGTGGGAATAATCTTTAAATATATGTAGTGGTTTTTTCTGTTACTTAGCAGAAACTTTTACAAACCATGTCGTATGAAAAAAACAGCAATAGAAAGCAGAAATGTCCTGCCATTATTAGGTCTGCATATGTGTTAAGTTTTGCAGTTGGACTAAACAGCTGTTGGTTGAATTTTTTTAACCTTTTCATAAAATACTGTATTAAGAAAACAATAAAGAGCTGGCTAGTCTGATATGGGATTTCACATTACTGTATTGCATTTCCTTATAGATAATTCCTTTGATTTTCTTAAAGTGTGTATAGTGTGTCCAGAGGTTTTGTGTAGGAAGATCGGTGCATTGTCTGGATGAGATGAAGTCCATAACTTTTTCTTAGTAATTTTAAAGTAAGTATATGTGCTCCGTTTTCATCAGCTGTAAATTTTCACTAATCACACTGGAGCTGGACATTTACTAAAGTTGTTATCAAAAGCCAAACAATAAGAAAGCTAAATAAAAACTAAAGACACTCTTTTTTTAAGTATGAAGCTTCTACTTTCTCTCAGCTCCTGAAACCAGTCCTACATGTGGCAAAACCTGAGAATCCTGATGAGCGAGCAATTGGACTAAGTTTTACATCCTCACTATCTTGCACACAACATAGCAACAGTAAGGGATGCATCCATCCCGTTTTCATTATAGAAGGGTATAACGGGGACTGGAGGGAATAAAGTGCTTGGATTTGAATCCATTTGCCTCTGCTTAGTGGTTTGTATTGTTTGGACAAGACTTGATTTACTTGGTTTCTATTTCCAGTTCAAGATGATGACAAGAGTTTCATAGAGAATTTGTGTTCTGGAGATAACTCAGTCCAAGACCTCATTCAAGAGAAGCTAAATGGAGGCATACTTAGTCTCTATACTGTAAGAATAAATGACCTCTTATTAAATTATATAATCCTCAAGTACTGTATTTACCTGCCAGGCACTTGGTAACTTACTCCGCAAAGGCTATTATTTCCTGTTTTATAAACTATTGCTGTAAGTGTCCAGAATTACTTTAAAGTTGCTTTGATGAAATTTAAATAGGTTTTCATGGGCAACCATCTGACGCTGGGGTGACCAGGGCCGCAGGTACTGTAGCAGATGGGAGAAAACAGATTTAAGGGAAAACGCAGAGCTGGGGCGCCCAGCAGCTGCTCCAGGATGCGCGCTCCGTGCCCCCCGCGCCTTCCCTCGCAGGCAGCCCGCGGAGCCCTGCGGCCGCGCTGCCCGAGCGCTGTCGGGAGGGCCAAGGCCGCGCTCGGA